>LUCH01004964.1:33113-48863 GCA_013368495.1 Paragonimus heterotremus
AAAACATTTGTATCGATTGCTGATGTATGATTGTTTCTGTTTTTGCATCCTACCTATCTCCTTGTAATTCAAAAGGTTGCTGGAAACTCTCTCAATATTTTGTTGGTTGCCAATTTGTAGGTTTGTTTATGCCACTTTATTTTATCGCTGTACATCTCATCGATCTTCGGCTTTTCTGTCTTTTTTTACTTCTCAACGCACAGGCTTTGCGCTTAAGGGCTCGAGCAGTACAGATTTGACTTATTTGTTCCAGTTACCCCCTCCTCCCGTGAGATTCCGAGCTCTCCAATCGTCACCTGGAGCCGAGCAACTTGTCGACCCTTCCAGCGTCTCGTTTAATGATTTGGACAACTATGTATTTGTGACCTCGTTGGCTCCGGTATGCACAACTCCAATATGAAACTTACCATTCGTATGTGGACTTTCGGTTACATATTGTGACAATGTAAATCCATGCATTCGTTTTTGTCATCGAGACAAATCAGTTTTTTTAAGTTAGTCCTTTTTTAGTCTCTTATCTTGAAGTTCTTTTAAAAAACAATTCCTTTTAATTTGCAATGGAAACTTGGGTCTTGAATCGATCACAATAATTGTAAATCTTTTTAAGATTTTCCTTGTAAATTCTATCTACTCTACATTTGATTAACGATGGACCATTGATGTGTTTCTTCGGTTTTTGACATGAAGCTTTCCGACCTTTGTCTAAGTGTTGCATCTGGCTAGCGCGTTTGTAGAATGTAGGAGAAATATCAATTGCTTACGTTGTGCTAAGTTGCCACTGAGACAACTCGAAGTTTCAAGTATTCATGTCCAGACTCTCTTGAGCTCTTCTGCTGTTTAAGTTTTTCAATCCGACATAACCGGTCTCTTCAACAACCTCACGTTTTCTTCTTTAGCTTGATAGATGTAAGAACTCTGAATGCATATTCTTCAACGAAACCGGAGGACTGTTTTTCTAATCCACTGGCACAGGCCGAGGATGTATATATGTTCACTTTGGTTATAGCAGACATTATAAAGAGTTGGCAGTTTAAGATAATGAATTATTCTTTTATAAGATGCTTCTTATCACTGAATTTTGCTGTTATGAATTCAGTATGCGTCCTTTTCTTCTTCGCTAGAATCATTATCAGTTTCATCACAGTCAAAATTGTCATGTAACACATCTGTTTAAGCAGCATTTCGTTCTTGATAAAACTGAGACCGAAATCAGCCTTAAACTGCACGTATATACGTCAGATAAACTCACTATGCTGCAGTCAACAACGCGCGTACCTTCAACTCGGAGAACAAGATCCAACGTCAGCAATCGCCAAACCAGAATTCGTTCGTGAATTTACATGTACATAGGATGTACAATGAGGGCACCACACACTCAAATCTTGAAGCACATCCCGAAATGGCTTCTGAATATAAAAACTACAATATTTAAGATTGTCGTAACAAAACGTTTACTCGAATTTGGCCACGCAATAGATCCTTCAAAAGCTTTCCATGTTGTTCGTCAGACTGTAAACAAACGCTCTTTAGTTTTTTCCGAGACTATGCACCTTGAAGAACCACCTTTGTGCGTCCAAAAGCTGTTGATAGTGAACTTAGCATTACCTCGATATTCCGTTGTACAGGGCTCAATCATTAATCGTATCTTTTTTAAAATGCCAATGGATTTGGTCGAACTGTTCCCGAGCCAGATAGGATGATGTCTTTTGATTCGTTTGCACAAACGCCTAGTCGTCCGATCTACATATTCCGTTGTACAACGGTAAGAGAAGGAATACACAAGCTGCTCGTGTGAATCATACCTGGATTGACTGACTGCACTCTGTTCACTTCGCTTGCTGGTCGATCAATGTACACGTAACATTTTGATCAATTACTCATTTGTCTACTACAATTCCGCATCCACTCACCCTTTTTCGTTGACTGTCTTGTTTCTTAGCGCATTAAGACGGGAAAACAAATATTTCTACATGGCACACGTCCCTAGAACCGAGTTACGTTTACAAACTGGCAAACCCTGCTATTTTGCCGGTACGCACCCATTCTTTTATCCATTCGGTTATCATTTCGTGTGTGTATCTGATGCGAACGAACGAAATGTTACTCGAGCGTACATGTTATGTAACAGTTTTGGCTTTATTTCTGTTCATGTGGAGACCAAACAGCTTTACATTCCTCACAGTTATTAATAGAATGTCGTGTATACTATTTTGGTTTGGTTAACTTTTAAGATAGAATCAAATGTCAGAAACTCAACCTCTCACATTCGATTTGGTTCTCGAATTTTCCTTCTGAGTGCTCCCTCTGGGGTTGTCCTTAACTGCTTATCTGGCTGTACCGTTTGCTTCGCACCGACTCCTTGATTCTCTAGGCTGGACGCATGCAACTACCAGTCTGATGTGTACGAATACGTATTTTGTTTAGTGGATTCATTTCTCTCTCTCTGTTTAACACACGCATCTGCGTACACCCAAACAAGAGATCTGACTGACTAATAAAAAGCAGGTTTGTGTTAATTGTCTTGCTGTTTTGTTCTTCTTGGTGCTATGAACATGGTCGCTTCGTGTACAATAGTGAGGTCAGATGACTGTGCTAGTCATGACTGATCACGCAACCATTTAGATCTGGTGACCTGTTATTTGGTGCCACTCTTGTCATCATCTCTCAATCGTACGGATAGGTGATCTGTGAATGAACTCATATAAAGTGTGAACACACGCACAAGTTCCCCTACTATTGAGTGTGCGTGACGCAATACGCAGCGGTAGTTTCGCTGATTTACTTGAGCTGTAATGTTCAGTGTCATCACGTCATGTCTGTCTTGGCTTCGTTGTCTTAATGGATGTGATCACAAACTGTGGATATTGAGTGAAGCGAGCAGACGGTTTTATTTACCCTGTTTGACAGGTCGCAATTTTGGCATTCAGATATTGCTTTCAACAAGTCAGCTTCAGAAAGAAGCACCATGCTACAGTTTTGCTGTGGCTCGAGCTTGTTAACGGTGCCCATCCTGTCGTCAACTGGGCTCTGAATCCTAGTCCACATTCTCGTGGAGCACTCGAATTACAACTACATTCTTGGCTTTGCACTAAACAGCCGAATTTTCCCCAAACGCTTACGAGTAACACTCAGACTTCTAGATCACTAGCTGTTCTGTTAACTCTGACACACAACCCCACGTTCGTAACCTCCCAATCAGACTGAACTCAGACTTCATTTGAAATGCTGAACAAGATTCGCCTTACTGAGTACTAAGAGATTTAGCCGATGTAACTTTAATTGTTTGTTAATTGTATTCATGATGTCAGCTCAGTAAGCAAATTTACAACCGCAACATAATCATGGGTTTATGCACTCATCGGGAGTAGAAAGAAAATCAAACCCACTAGACGATACGCGCATGTTCATGCTGGTTAAATTAAAACAGACAATCGCCCATCTTTTTTGGGACATCCTCTCATTCGTTTCTTGGACGGATGCACTTACTGTAGTTGTCAAGTACGTTCATTTTTTACTTCTACCACCATCATCTTTTGCACAATTTTCTGAACTGTTAAAAGCAGGTATGGTATAATCACGCTGATATTTCCCAGACCGCTATTCAAGCTGAATACAGTGATTTTCTGTTCGATCTTCATGTTCTCCCCACTTAGCTTAACGGTATGCGCGTCACTGATGCTACTGGCAAGGCGATGGAGCTTTTAAAGGTATATTGCATACTGTTTTCAGCCTATGTGGACTTGGTAGTATTTTCGTACCGCTTTGTCTGTGAGTATACGTTTTCTTTACTACGTCGACTGTACTCGTGATTTGCCTCTTGTTATTGATTTGTGTTTTTATGGTTTAAGTAGTGAAAAATCTTCAATGCGTATATCGTAATTTTTGCTAATAACCTGGATGAATATTCAGTTAACCGGAATAATGATTCCCGTGTCTTGATGTAGATCATCTATCCTTCGATCATCCCATCAATACATGTCTTTATCAATCTTAGTGAACATAATCGTAGACGGTGTTGAGGCTTCGAGTTACTCTAAAATAGCTCGGTTTCAGTAGCCTTCTTTTCGTTCGAAGTTGAAGCAGTGCACTGGACGAAAGATGAAATCGGCTCACGTGTTTCCAGTGTTGTGGAAACTATGTGAAAGCAACCTGAAAATAGCATACTACTGTTTTATCTGCTGGTCGCCTATATATGGGCTTCTAAGTGATCCTCTTCGTGTCTGTTTTAAAATAAATGTTCAAAATGCTATTCACGGCTTTGTCAATATTATGTCGTGCACCTCAGATTTGAACAGTTGAATGGACCTTTTCCGAGAAAGTTAACCATTCGTTCTGATACTCGCATCTAACTGACTACGTATTGCTGCTTATTAGTGCAATGTATACGCTTTACTCTTGAAAGGATTCAAGTCTGGTGACCACTTCTACCATCCACATCACTCTATTATTCCCCATCCTCAGCGTGGATTAACGTACCCCGATAGTCGTTTATGAAGTTATATTGTCTATGTGACGACGTATTCTTATTAACGGAAAGGATTGGCATAGAGGTGCAGAAGGTCAAATGAACTATGTATATCCGTAACCTTTTTTTCTATCAGTCTCTAGGTGTCTACCTTGCAAATAATAAATAAACGGTTGAGTACCGTATGGTAATAAAGCAACCTTTCTTGTGACTTTCGCCACTCATTTTCGTCGGTTGTCCCTACTTCACATGTGATATAGCAAAACCTGAAGTGTGTGCCACTAAGTCGGAATCCTCACTGTCTTTCATGGTGTTTTTCCAATCTGAGGTTATGCGGGTCGTTTTGTGTGATAACCGATATCTTGCCTTCCATTTTCAACACCTTAGTAAGTAACATACTTAAATTCCCACTTTAATGTCGTTCACGTAAAATTGTGTAGAAGAACCGTTATGGTGCATTTTGACCCGCTTGTATACCTAGACCACCTCCTTAACTGCTTCTATATCTGTTACCAAGATCCGGTTTCTGAAAACCGTCTGGCTCTTGTTGAAACTAGTGGGTTGCGATATAATTTTTTACATCAGACCCTTATGTATATTCTCTGCAGTGCTTTTAGGTGATCCGCACAATGAGCGAGCTAACTCTAACTTTCTGTCAAGCGTGTAGCCATCCCTCCCCTTTTGTCTTAATCCGCTGGGAGCCCACCGCGGTTTGCTCACTTTGTTGTTACAATTATGTGAAATAACCGTTATCTACTAATTATTCGTTTAAGTAGTTCAAATAATTCGCGAAACTTTGGCGCGACCATTGTAATTTAGTCCTATTTTATTACACTAGTTGGATTTAATATTCTGTGCTATTGACAAAACCATTCAGCGCACAATATTAAATGAGTGCGTGTTGAACTCAATCATCTCGGCGCTGATTATGCGTCTTGCCCAGGTTGTCTTCTGTGCTACATTTAGGTTTGATAAAAACTGACGCATTCACATCGTAAATTGTTTCGCATCACTTACTCTAGTGTCTTTCAAAATTCAATGTTTTACTTATGTTAATAAGATGGAATGAAGCCTTCAACGTGTTATTTATTTACAGTCTTTGAAAAGAGGGGGTCACTGGACCAGTGAACTTCGTACGGATTGGCTGGTTTCGCGGCAGCGGTACTGGGGAACTCCAATTCCCATAGTACACTGCAAATCCTGTGGAGTGAGTTTAGTTGGGAACTTAACCATTGTTTTGTTTCATACATGACTTTGCGAGTGCTTCCCTTCCTGCCCAAGTGAATCACTTTACCACTGGAATCAACTGGTGTCCAAATGCATGAGCCTTATTTCCTCTAACACTGTTCTTTGCAGTTAATTGTTAACCTTCTGACAGATGCTTGAAAGATACCTGTCGCTGTTTTGCTTTAAATTATGCATGCTCCTCCTACGTGTCTGCAGTGCCCATCTACCATTACAGACGATACTTGCGAATGGAGTGATATTTACAAGCTTTTAATACCCTACTGGTCTACAGTGTAACTGACAGTGTTGGAAATAAGTGATTTCAATATTGACTTGTCAAATTGGGAGTTAATTGGAAATCAAACCCTGATTTCACTTCGGAATAACATTCTGACAGCGATGATATCACAATAAGCGTCAAAAAGCAGGTCTCCGTCAACTTTTCCTACGTGGGAAACCGCAACACTAACAGTCTAAGTCCGAAATTAAGATCTGCTATTGATCGCATATCCTGCGTTGGAGTTGCGTTGGTTACTGTCTACCCATAGAGCTATTCTCTACTTTCCTGATAATCCTTTCTGTGAAAACTCCGCCTGTCATGTTATCTGTAAATTCACCTACAATTACGGTGACATATACTATGACAGAACGGATCGAGACTTGTATAAGAGATAGCTGGAATACATACCTAAGTGGTTGATGCAGATCGCGGATCGGCATCTTGACATGCAGTCGTGTGATTGGTCCTACCACTTTGTACGCGATCCTATTGTTGTAAACCATCGAAAATACGTTGGCTTGTCAATCGAATATGTAGGGGCGTTTGACAAAGCTCAAAAACTCCCGTCTTGATATAAAAGCCTTGGTCACCAAGGTTAAACCGAGTAACCTCATTACTTGAGCCCAAGCCAAGGCAAAAGATGAGTGCGAAAAGTCACATCGTTCCGTCCAAAACCGCATGTCACAGAAAGAAAATACTGGGATATATATATATATATATATATATATATATATATTAGTAAACCCGTCAACAGGAAGAATGAAAGTTCGTCAATACTCGTTTATCGAGGACACGTAGCATCAGTACAGGATTGAGAAAAATTTAAGAGACAGTTAGGGACATTACTTCACGGCTCAATCTGTTGGTTTGTTTTTGTTAGGAGGCGCATCTCCTAACGAAGCAGCCAAAGGAAATCACGTCATATCAGTCGATCGATCCTACTTCGGGTGGATTGATCTGTGTTAGCTCACTTAGTTAATCAGACTGCAGCCGTGCGGTCGAACGCCTGTACTTTATTTAGACTGTTTTATCGCGTTTACTTTCTGATGCCTCCTACAACGTGATTCGTTCAGACCCTGTGACTGTCATATATGATCGTCTCGTTTGATTTGCTGTGCGTCTTGTCAGCCATGTATGGTACTCATTTCGCCCCATAAATTTAAAGTCTATGTGGCCTAATTCGGACTGGACTCATCCTTTCAATAAACGCTGTTGCCACATCTATTTTCTTTCTCGGTTCTTAACCAAGCGATCGAGCGCGTACCAAAAGGGACGATCCAATAGCCCTCAGTTGAAGCCTCTTCTTTAGAGACTGCACAAACCGCCGATTCTGCAACGCTAGAGACAATAGCAGTGGTTTCCTACGGTTTGAAAACGTTCGACACATGTTCCTTCAGTTTCGATTTAAGTTTACAACATATATGGAGCACAGTGACCCACAGATGTTCTCTAATGAAATGACTGAAGAACAGTTACCAAAATACTAGTTAGTGTCACCAAGTAACCAATGAGCCTGGCAGATTAAAGGTCGAGTGGATAGAAGTGGTGAAGGTTATCTCTAAACTATTTTGGGAATTTCTGTCCTTTCTGACTTGCAAAAGCCGTTTCTCTGCGAAAAGAGACGTTTTTGGATTGGAAAATGGCGCTCCTTGGTAATTACACAATTGCAACCCCAAATTGTTAGCATTTTCTGAAGCGTAACCAGTCCAGTGTTATGCACCGGCCCTCTGTTAACAGAAGGTACTGATGCGATTGATGCCGTTGTCATGAAACTGAAACCGTTTACCCCGTCTTCATATGCACCTGTATGACGGTCGTTCGTCTCGTTCTTTTGTTGCCATGCGTTGGCTCGATGTAACGGAATATTTCATGTGATGGACTGGTGAGAACAAACCAACTGTTTGCATTTTGTAATGTGGGCCATCTTGCTGTGTTGCTGAATGTCAACTGGTTTCTTCTATAGTGGGTTTACTGTTGATCAAACTATGAACTGTGTTTTTCGGGCTGTTGTCAGACCAGAATTAATTCAAAACATCTGCGGCTCCAATTTAGTGAATTGATGCATAACAGCTTGACAATGAAATGTGCGAAGCTTTACGAAACATCACTAAAACCGTCGTCTTGTCCTAAACTTGCGAGTGTGGTTGGTATCTATTGGTGTTATTTCACTGCGACAAGCCCCTTAATAACGTACGACTTGTTTTTGTGGATCATTCTTGTGATCTTTCCTATTGTTCCATGCTTTCAACGCGATCTCCTCGATGGTCGTGGTGCCTTAGTATGATTCAGATTGAGCAGGAGGTTGGCGTATTGAAATTCCAAGAGGTGGTCGGAACGCACACCACCTTTAGTTGATTGGGTTGACTAACCGTGCGCACCTTCGCTCCCTCTGTGTGAGTATAAATTCAGACGCTTCTGAAACCTTGACTCAATTTGGGAGTGTTGATGTTTTTCTCTTTTCAACGTGAACAAACGTTTACTAACAGTATCGCACTCATCCTTCATACACTCGCTAAGCTGTTGAGCATATTGATTGCAGTTTAGTCGCTGAGCTGTAGTGACTAAATGCTGCTTTACTGTGACGTGAATTATCCTTCATATATTTCACGCCACCGTATTCAGGGGTTGACATCAAGTTTGGTAATGTATTGCCTTGTTATAATACCAAATTCAAGTTCGCATTCCGAAATTCTCTTTTGTCTTGATGGTCTTTCTTTCTCGACTGTTGTCGGACAACGCGTGATTAGTACATGACCCACCTGCTCATGTGACAAGATGCTGAAACGGAACAAAGATATTATGTAAACAGGATAGACTTTTTTCTACCCGATTTGAATCATCAAAATTATCTAAGTTCTGTTTTTGTTATCGATCGACTGTAGATTTTATTGCAATGTTTTGGCTAACCCCGTGACTTTGGTTCATTTATTGTTAGGAGTTTAAGGACATTTCCTCCGTATTTGTTGTTTGATCCTTTTTCTCTCTCCTTGCCACCCACGCGATTTGGCGAAAACGGTTAATGTCATTGCTTCCTGTTCACACAAACCCAGCTTTCTGCTGCCCACAACGCTTGGCTTTTGTCTAATCTATCGGCAAGGTTGACTGTATTCCTGTGACAATTGTCAAGGTTACGCGTTTTCTTGACCTTGTTTTTGAATACTGCAGATCAACATTTGACCCTGTCCACCCGATAACTTGTCTCCCAACAAAGTGGATTGCTTCACAGTCATTGGAAGATTGTCATTGATTGATATGTTATTGATCAATTCTGTACTGTCTAGGTCGATCAGCATGAGTAGTTTCACTCTTATCGCTGTCAATGTTTCTGTTGCGGGTGATTGGTTTTTGACCTGCGTGTGCATTTGTGATACATACGGAACATGTAACACTTGATCGTGTTCACCATACTTCTAATCATCTTGTATAATTACATCCAGCTACTTCTGTGATACAATGTCTGCAACAGTTCGGTCACTTATTCACTAAAGTGTTCGATGACTTTCATATAGCTCCGTTAGTTGGACGTGTTACATGCAGTATCACTCGCTAATTGTGATCCGATTATTTTCCGTTATCCGGCAAATGATTTTCTATGGCTCCGTCGATCATTGAGTTACAAAAACAGCAAACTGGGAAGGGCATCATCTATCGGCGATGGTCAGATTTTTCCAACTAGTCTCTTGATCATGTTACCGAACCTTGCTTATCGTTGACCATTCTACCGTTCTCATCGGTACTTGTATTTCGTTTTATGTCGTTCATAGTAACGGTGTTTGAACCGTTCTCTGACTTATTTATATGTTTGTCATCATTGTCCAGTTTTTGTCAATTTCCTTCGTGTCTACTCATATATCTCCATATATACATACACTTGAACGAAGTAAACGAACAGAGGCGATTAACATCGGCTAGTTGACTTGGGCATGATATGAAAAAAGCATGGTTCCTACTGGTAACTTGTTGCTGTTCTACTGTTTTCCTGGATGAATTTTCACTTCTCCAAACTGAATGAAACGACTCGTTGTTGCCAGTGGTATTATAATTGTTACTATTACGCTGTTTCATCTTTCGGTGTCGATCATTCACGTTACTTTTACCGAATATCGCTCGTTCACTAAGTCAACATTTCATTCGACTTAGCAAAATTCTGTCAAGCTGAACACATTAACCGTGAAAACCCAAAATTTGACGATCGATTAGAATGTGTGGTAAGCGGACTGATTTGACAGAAACTTACAAGACCAAAAGGTCAGCAACTGGATGATGGCTTGGGCATTTCCACATCATGAGATGTTAATGATTGCTTTCATACGTGTGCTGTTATGTGGCTAACCGGAAATATTGAATTACTCTTTCTTGATCATACTGTCAGTGGTTCTAACCAAAAGCACTTCCTGCGAAAACCAATATTACACTCCCAGTTTGATCGTTTATTTCAAGGTGATCATGGTATTACCGATCGATACAGTTTTATAAAGGGAGCTTCAATCTTATCGGGCCTAATTCCGACTGAGTATTTTGTCTATTTTCTTTTTGTCCAACTGTGTATAGCATTCAGGATTTGATGTCCAACTAAGCGAAGTGGCGACAAATACCATGCGTTCGTGTGAAAAGCAGTCAACTAGAGAGTGTATAGCTCTTAGGTTAGTGCATTTAGTCAGTCACAATTAGTTCACTTAATTAAGTGTCGCAAGTTGAAAGTATCCTTTTACATGTCTAGTTCGAATCGGCCAACCGATGCTATCCGACCCTGGCTATCTGTTTTATTCACAAATGTTCAATATGCATGTGTGTTGCGAATGGACTGAAAGCTAGAAGTCACTCTGTTCATTTGTTTGTCAAAGAGTGAAAGCATTCGTTCGTTGATTATAAAGTGCTTTTCCTCTGCACAAATGTTAATCAGTGTACACAGTGCAACGTTAGTCAATTTTTACCAAACGGAACTGAATGGCTTGTGATGTGCCGATGAGACGCCGTCCATTCTCTCATTTTTGATGTGCCGATTGTACCGGAACTCTGTCCCGTCGCCAGAATCCGAAGTCTTGCAATTCTGCCTCCACAGAAGAAGACTCGATTCTCACTTGCTTGTTTGATTTCGACTGTTAATTAGATCATGTGATTTAATCGTTACCAACACATCTTATTCGATGTACCTGTGAATTCATTTTTCGGTCTATCGTTCAGATTGTCCCTGTGCCCGAAGATCAACTTCCTGTGCGTCTGCCCACTCTTGATCGACCCCTCAATCGCGGGGACGCACCGTTGAAAGACAACGTTGCTTGGCGACACACGGATTGTCCGCAGTGAGTGTTTTTGTGTATTCTTTGGATGGCGAACGCAAGCGACTGAGCGTATCTTCTTTCACTCAGGAATACGTTCAATCTTACTCGTGTGGTCTCTTCTTCGTAGCAAATGTTTTTAGTCGTGGCAATAGTGGACCCCGATGTCTGTAGACTGATTCGCTTTGTGGTAACCTTACCTGTTACTTTCGAATTATGTCAGCTCCCCAGTTCTGGCGTTCGTTATGCTCATGTAGCTCATTTCTTCCAACCATACGACCAAGGGACCTACAATTTCTTGGGAGACAGTTTTCTCTGCAAAATTCTTCGATTTTGGATTAGGTTTTATTGCAGATCGTTGGTGGATTCGTTCAAGCATCGTTCTGGCACACTCCGAGTGTCTGATCGATCACATTGAGTCAGAGCCAATACCTTGCTGACAACATCCAAAGCTCTTTCAGTCGGCTTGATTATCGTGGTTTTAGCCGTTATTCTTCGTTGATCTGCTACGTCTCACTGACGTGCACCATCGTATCCGAACTCGAGGACTGCATCCGTTCGTTATTTGTGAACGACCCGTCTGCTAACAGCGTTTACTCATTACATCGAATCTGAATTTTTCTCCAGTTGCATGTTTTGATCTGTAACGATACTTCTCGTTTTGAGGGTACCATTCACGCATCTGCTGTAATTTGTGTGCACTTCGGCCCTCAAACTGCCCTGCCTTTTTTGTTTGCAGATGTGGCAGACCAGCAGAGCGTGAAACTGACACTCTGGACACGTTTGTCGATTCATCCTGGTATTATGTACGCTATCTGGATCCGCAAAATAATCAAGCCATATGTGATCCGGTTAAGGCTCGCCGTGGCCTCCCGGTTGATATCTATGTCGGGGGTATGGAACACGGTACGCTTTGTTTTGGTTTGTGTGCTTCGTGCCCATTAGAGTTAATTAACCGTCCGTTTGACTTACCTATGCGATCTTCACTTATTTCATACCCTTTTCGTCGTACAATATCTTGAACCTGTCTTTATCAATACTGTTCGTCGGTGGTGCTCATCTGTACCCTCGACTCCGTTCAGTCTGCGTCAGTTGTTCAGGATTTTTCCATGGGATGTCCTGCCGTCTGTCTGTTTGTTCTTAATATAAGAAAGCTGTTTTTGAATTTGTTCAGTTGCTAAGTTTGAAATTTCTTCACTTTCACATGCTTAACCAGTATGTTTGGACCATTTTTTCCATGAGGATTTATCTTACTGCCCTTGATTGTTGGTCCGTTGTAATCGCGTTTCTTCAGACATAGGACATTTTTGGGCTTATGTGTCTATACATTTTATCGTGCTTTCTCCTGTTCGCTATCATAAATCATTTTTACAACACAACGAATTCAACAGATTTTGCACACACACATCATCCTCTCAGTTCCACACTCAGCCTCCGTCAATCGTACTGACAGCAGTTTTTCTCATCTCGTTTGTCTATATGGAAAATGACCATTTTTTTGTACGCACATGTAATTATAAAATCAGATTTTGCACGAGTTTCTAGAAGAGTGAATTAAGGTTTTCGTGATATCGAAGTGTTTGGAGAAGTTCAGAAAGTATTTTCTAAGAATGTTTAAGTTGCAGGAAGCTATGGCTCGAATACACTGTTCGATTTTCTTTGGTGTACCTTTAAAATCCGTTAGGAACACTCGATTTTGACCGTCAAACTTAAGTCAGCATTCGTTTCTTTTTCTCCACGGGTGGCTTCTCCATTGTTGTTTTCTAAAATGTCGTGAAAATTTCTGTCTACTACTAGTTGGTTTAAGAAATTGGAATATTGATGTCTTACAAAGAGCAGCAGTTTAACAGTCGGTACTTCGGACATGTTCTAGTTAACTTCAGGATAGATTGTTGGGATCTGGTCTATCCAATGTTTACTAGAATCCCTGAATAGACCTCCGTTGAATTCAAACTAGTACAGGGACTATCATGGTTACAGCCAAAGCTCAGTCGTAGTGAAAACAAAAACTAAACCCTACGGCAGCCTATCTTTTGTGAGACAGGTTGGGTGAATGGGGAACTTACAATGCTCTCGTAACTATATTTTTCGGATTTATGGTACTGAATTCATAATTTTCTGCCACAACGGTTAAACACTTTGAATTACTCAACTGCTCTGCTGACTCGGTTGGAATTAGCGAGTAAGTTGTATTTTGGAACGTTATTCGTCAAATGTTGCCTCCTTCTAATGAAGAGACAACCGCGTACATGGCTTCAGCAGCTACTGAGGAAAAATACCTGATTACAGGACTTTATTTGTCAATTGATACACGATAATATCACTTCAGTTCATATAACTGAAGGTCAGTTCTCTTATGCGTCCAGTAGGGAAGCAAATCCCATTAAAACTGGATTGGAGTACGAATGAATTGACTAAAAAGAATGGGAGGGAAGAGAATAGCGAAATAAACGGAAATTTGAGAAAAGGCAGAAACACCTTTAAATCCATACTGGTACATTAGCATTCAGCTACCGATGTAAACACGTTGTTAGCTGAACACCTTTCTTAACTCAGCCTCATAGCTTAGTCAAATGTATTACCTCAGCGAGTACAAGAGAAAATGATCACTGCATATCAGTTTTGATCAACTGATTGAAGAAGTGGTCAAATTGGAGTGTTGTGCTAAATCCCAGTTCTGTAGGTTTTTCGGATGGAAATATTGTTCAGTTTACCGTGTTTATCAACAGAAATCTTTATTTAATGATGGCGGGGGAATCGTAAAATAATTCTTTACCATGTGAATTTGTATGGCTGATTTCTCTTCTTCATAGATGTGATGTGAAATAGTATGGGAGTTGATTTGTGACCCTCTGAAAAGAAATGTTTGAAGGTTAGAGGGAAGTTTGTGCAATTTGAAATAGCCTTTGCGTGTGAACTGTGAAAGTACAGATAGCGTGCAATTTTTAATAGTTGAATATTACTTCAGTCAAAATGGTTTTGCTCACATGAACTGTTCAACCTAATGTATGGTATAGTGGTGCGAAATAGAATGTAGCCCTCACTTTCCCAGAAAGAATTTATGCAACACCTGTGTATGTTATTTATTTTAGTGAACTGGTATGTGATCGTTGATTTTCCATCCAAGGCAGTTGGATGGTGGCCATCACCCTAAACGTCGTCGCGTAATTACGTTTGTTTTCGCACACTTTTAGAAATAACGAATGTTTGAACTTCTCGATTGAGTCCCAAGGCGGACTGTGAGCAAAGCAAATTGCTTCTGTTTGCGTGAGCTACATTGTTGTCACTTTATCAGTTCTTACTGAAACGTCCAATAATCTGTGTGGATTAGGCGCGGGACTGATACCAAATAGTGTGAACGTGAGTGTATGGTACTGTAGCATTAGGCGCATTGTTTCTCTTTCCGAACGACCAGTTCGCGTTTACCGCTGAAACTGAGAGCACTCCAGGCTGCCAACTAGTCACTTCTAATCGAAAGTCTATTGTGCAATATTGGGCCCTTTTTTAATTCGTGCCAGTAATCCATCCATCAGTCTCATCGAAGTTGATTTTCCATTCACGATATGTCTCAGTCTTCATAATACTGTGTTTCGTGAAGAGCAGTTGACGATGAAATTCTTCTGAGTTTTCAGTTGTCCAGAAATGACGCATTCTTCCAAATTATTTGACCGGTTTCTCTTTACAACAACGGGCGCCCAAATGTTCCTAAATACGATATTTACTAACGTGCCATCCAAAGCCTTTCGAACTGTTCCCTTTCATGTATGAGCTGAATAATTTTTATTTCGACTGCTTCGTTTCTTTATCTCTTGCCTATTTGGAGTCGTTAGTACTTAGTGCACTGTTGATTTGCGATATCTTTGTGTTCGCTGACGATATTACCCCACTCAGACTCTAGGCTGTACTCCTCTGGGAATGCGTCATAATGAAAATATACCATCCATTAGTCAAAAGCGTTTACGATCGATAGGTGAACGGTGCATAGAATACACTTCGCTTGTTCTTGGGTGGAGGAACATCCACGTAAAGTCGATGAGACCCAACCCTTCGGAAAATTTCGATAACGTTCCATTTTGTATCGTCATGGTCTTCATATTGAGAAAATCAGGCATTTTTGATTTATTTCACTGGTTTGACTATTTTTTATTTATTTCACTGGTTTGACTATTTTTTATTTATTGAACACTAATGTATATCTTCTTCTTGCTTGTGTGTAGAAAACTCAGTCTGTGGTCTCTATAAATAAGCGGGATATGACAGCACATCTGTGTACGTATGAGGCGAAACGTGTCAAGGAGGGGAGTTGGAGAGATGACATTATTTTACCTTCGTATATCTGTAATTGCGGCCAACCGATAACTCGAATATGCCGTTATCTCATCGTCTGTGTTTGAATTCTTTTTGACAGCCATACGTCATTTGTACTATGCTCGTTTTGTGGCTCATTTTCTACACGATTTGGGCGTGATCCCCTGCCGCGAGCCATTTCTACGTTTCCT
>LUCH01004965.1:0-43555 GCA_013368495.1 Paragonimus heterotremus
CCTGACCACCACGCCAAGGTAGCAGAAAAGGTCAGGGAGTGAAAGCATACTCACACACAGACAAACGAGAGAATAAACACAGGCAGGGTTGGTAGCATCCAATTCGGAATAGCCCGTCAGAATGACCGAAACTAAAAGACGCCTGCACACAACACTCATCACAAAGTGGCTTACGCTGCATCACTTGTGGTTCCAGTCACATGTCACGTATTTAGTGTACATTCAAAGCCACAAGATCAAGGGGCATGCAGTTGGAAGACTGTGGTTTGGCTGGTCAATGCTGGTTAGCCAAAAGGATGGCTGTTACGAAAGTGAAACATTTATCTCTCGGACACAAAAAATAGAGACTCTGACGGTAATGCTGACTACCTCATTTGAAGCTTTTCCAATGTGAATTTTCTGGTTTAAATCGCTTGATAAAGACTTTCCGACAGGGTGGAAACGTTGTGAAATCGATAACTTTTTTCGTTTTTAGCTCATTGTGGCTGAACCAAGGAATTATTTAATAATGCGCCTCAACACAACACACAATGGGAAGAAATATATAAAAAATATAAGGCAAGAAGTAGATCAGTATGATAGTACATACAGTTTGGGCGTCGTGTTTAACATGTTATTGATATTCTCACTCCATTTATCAATGATAGTACAAATAATTGCGCTCCAAATGAAATGAAGTAAAATAAACTTAAAGAATTAAAATTCGGATCAAAAACCGAACCAGACTTTCACTATACAGTGTATCAACAGATCTGAAGAAAAGTAGAGAAAGAACCATCATGATCCGGGCTTCTGAAAAGAAGAGCGCGTGGTAGTTGGTTGACACGAACGAAAGACAAATATAATCGACTTAACCTGCTTGAGCCTAAAATACTCGTTGTCTAGTCGCCAACGGTATGTTATGAGTAAGTTGACGACCTACTGGTCTGAGACGAACAATGCACTCGTGGCTGCACCTATCGCAACGTCATATGGTCACCACGACCCATAGCACTATGGTTTTCTTTTGTAGCGCGTGGTTCACTTCTCGGTTGCACTACTGTTGTTCACTGAACCTTCTGATGCCCGTCCGGATCATATTCCTCCAGATCGTCCGGTTCAAGGCTAAGTCATTCCAAGATCTAAAATCGCCATCATAACGGCAAAAACCTATCTAGATAACATCCTGGTTTCTCCTTTTTTGATCACTAGGATTTTGCATACCTGTTTTCAGTTGCTCGTACAGAAGCTGCTTCGGAGTTCGTTCGTCGCTCATCTTACGGACTTGTCCTGGCCAACGAAACAGATTGAAAATCAGCATGACTTCAATCCCGTCTGTGTCCGCTCTCCGAAGTGCCTCAGTGTTCGGAAAGATGCCCGACCATCCAACATCAGAGATACGTCGTAAACAACGTGGATGGAAAGGGTTGAAATACCGCACACTTCGTTGACCCACTTTCATTGCCGTGCAACAGTGTAGACAGCACAACTGAGCAACACACAAGCAGCTTTAGTTTCATCTCTAAGCTGCGGCTGTTCCAGATGCGTCTTTCCAGACGTCCTAAACAGACACCCGCCTTCGCCACACGAGCTCGTAACTCGCAGTTCACGGACAGATCTGTCGATAGATTAATACCCAAATACCAGAACTCCGTACAACCATCTTCCTTGTCTTCATTGCTGCGGATTCCAGGTAAAGGTACGGCCCTTCCGCCCGGATGAGACAAAGGAAAGAATGTCTTACCTGTGTTAATATCCAGATCAATTTTAGATGTCACGGTCGCGAAAGCCGTGGCCAACAGCTGAGATTCGCGTTCGCTGCGTACAAATAGCATGTTACCATCTACAAACAATAGTATGCTCATTTTCGAAGTACGTAACTGACTTGGGGCATTTAAACTTTGAATATTCAGCGAGCAACTGTCCGTGAATTATTCAGATTCAACACTGTCCTCCGAGTCCTGAACAGCAACTAGGAGTTTATAGTTTGTTTTCGTTCCTCTTGAAAGTAGACACTTTTATAGGGCGGAAAAAATGTGATTGGTTCTGACGCTAAGTTTCCTGGCGTTTAGTATATTTTATTAACGCCGACTGTGGCGATTACAGGTCTTGATTTTACCACATAACTCTCAGATGTTTGTAGTTTGGCTGCTGACCATCTTGAGAACTCCACTGAACCATATTGTAGGTCAGTGTTTTATAATTACTACTTCGGCAACGGTGGTGGATATCTTCAGTCTTATCATGGCAGTGCTTCTCCTGAATGAACCGGTGGACACCAAATGGTTGGGTCATGAAATCGTAAATTGAAAGTTATGGGCTCTCCATGTGACTGCGTCGCTGGTAGATTACATGTTGTACAGGAATATGCACTTCCCATCAGTAGATTGCATCCAGCCGAAACCCAGATTCCTCATAACTAAATGATTCTTTAATTAACACATTTGCAACCCTTACTTACGAACAACACAGCTTGTTGTCTTATTTACAACTGCAGTGCACAGTCAAACAGCAAAAATGTGTTGCGTTTGGCAGAACAGCTGTGCGGGTGAATGAGGGAACTTAATGGGCACTATCTCGCCGCCGTACCGTAAACAGTGTAGTGAAACTAGCAGGTAGGCATGCACAACCAAACAGTAAAAGTCCGACCAGTACAGGTCACATGACTCAGTCCAGCCGGGTGTACACAAAGCAGGGTGGCAGGCGTGTTGGTTTGCCGTGGCAATGACTCACACAGACAAGTGCACCACACAGTCACATGTTTTTCCTGTATACGCACAGGGTAAAGGTTTCGATCCGGAGCGACCGACTAGGTGAGAGCTTCGCGTCAGGCAGGCATTTCCGGTGAAATTAATGGTTAGTACGTGGCTTGTATCGCTTAGCCCAGACGTAACGGAGTCCGTGGACCAGTACAGATGTCAGCATTTGCAGATGATACGCAGAAATTCAATCTGACCCAATACCTTAGATGGATATAATTTTATAGAACAATAAACCGGTCTTGTGTCTCCGCTGAATTTTGGCCATCAAACACACCACTTATGGTGGCTTACTGCGCACAGTTAGAACGTCATTTGTGATCATTCGGCAGACTGAATTAACTCACATTTCCTTAGAGTACATCGATCTGCGGACTCCATTGGGTAGGCACAAACATCTCACAAATGAGATGTTAATTACAGATGTGAGTTACATTTAGGAACACATTACAAATGGTAACAGCTGTTTACATACTTTGACGTAAGTGAAGTGTTTCATTTTTGCAATAATCTCCTGCGGTTAATCAGTTACATATCTTAAGACAGTCCGCTGTCCAGTTCACAAACTTTCCCTTCTATCTAACAGTTCAACTTCCTGGCATTTTCGGTTAGTTAGCCCCAGCGTCACCTGCGAAGTGAGGACGATACAATTGGAGCACGTTACCAGTAGTAAATCTGTGGTACACACGACCAACAGTGCGGAGTGAGAGATAGGTCGACTGACATCTCAGGCGAATGGGTTGGTCACATAACATTAAGGTAACCAACCGTGTGTGGTCTTCCCTGTGCTCAAGTCAATTGACCTGGGTTGAACATAATTCATTGTCCGCTGTGATGCATTTTCCAAATCTTATCCAGAGACAGAGTGGAACCTGATTCCGATCATCCCCGCCTTCTCACAGTCCAACCAGGGATGCGTCCTAGGCTTACTAAATAACAGCGAGCATACAAATAAGTGATCCACAGTCAATCTGTAATGTCTTGTTAAAAACGACCGAAATGGTAAC
This sequence comes from Paragonimus heterotremus, assembly GCA_013368495.1. NCBI lineage: Eukaryota > Metazoa > Platyhelminthes > Trematoda > Plagiorchiida > Troglotrematidae > Paragonimus > Paragonimus heterotremus. The sequence continues at coordinate 3,746 of LUCH01004965.1, forward strand.
CGGCTAGTGAGAGAAAATCGAACTGTTAATAGCCCAAAACAAATGTCTTCTCATTACCCTAGTGGCTTCTTCGATCGGACGGAATTGACCGTTTTCATGAGCAGAATTTGGACAATGTAAAAACCTTGAGCAAGTGACCTGATGATGGTGGTCTTTGTGACAGAGATAGTGGATGGAGATGGATGTCGCTTTTACAACATAAAAGAAAACCCTTCCATTGCCACATATTTTCGATAAAATCGGGTTGTTTGTCACAAAAGTGGTTGTTGTTATGACTTTTTCGAGACGTGGAGTTTCGCTGCAGTAAAAACTGTTATATTAGTTGTATGAACGTTACAAATTGTGACTTGAATTTCTCGTCACCACGTAGAACAAAGGTCTTAGTTGCTAATCTATTGTACACAGTATACTGATCTAGCGATGATCACGATATTTATTGTAACCTATCCAGGTGAATTAATGGGAAGAATGAGCAGTCAGGTGTAGAAATTTAGTTACTAGGACATTTGTTTGTGGACCTAATGCCAACTGTCATAGGCTAGGATTTCATCATATGGTCCACAACATATCAAAGTTACTCTTGAGGCGTATTGTGATAGACATTTAGTCGTATTTATCCAAATCCCGAATGCACTTATCGAAGCTGACTGAAAGTTGACGACTGATTGCAGGCATGATATTGTCAGGCTGACGAACTACTCATTTCTTTTCTTCGGGATAGTCCTTGAACACTCGCAACTCGAATGGAAATAATCGAAATGGTTCTGGATGTGTATGTCTACGAAATTAAATTTAAGAATGGATGACATACTGACCCCCTCGGACGTGTTGTCAGCAAAAAGTGTGCTAAGTGAGTGTTTTCTGTTTAGTAAGACGATTCCCGAACCGCATATAGATGTAATTAGAACAAACGGTAATAAGAAAACGTAGTGTTGAAGTTCATCTTTAGGGCATAGATATGTTACATATGACTTTTCTCCTCTTGAACCACTACAATGAGACATAAAATTTAAACCTTCCCAAAGAATGAGATGGTACCAGACTGACTTCCTTCCACTGCTCATTCTATTAAGCTTCATATGCTTACAACAAACAGCAACTCCGATTGACTTGAGAGGATAGGTAATATGTTTGTCGAATCCAGGGACATAAAGTGTTTGCTATCGATTCACTTTGGTCTCCTCATTGTTTGACGGATATGTTTTGGAAGTACTCATGCCGTTGGCGCTGTTTCTTGGACAGGATTGTCGTAAAATGACAATCGGTGTTCGCGATTTGTGAACAAAATGATACAAAAGTTTTCTTAGAGCCCTCTATGGCTCTTTCTCTCCATTATGAGTCAAGTTTGTTGGCTAATGAGTGTTTTGTTTTTAAAAATCCGTAAGGAGTTCGAAGTACTGTTTGATGAATACGTACGTGCAAGATATCAGTTTACTCTGGTAACAAGCAGTTGCGTAGCTGTTGAGACTCTGTTGTTTTATGCTGAACCGTGGTATCTTCCCCGAGCTAGTGAATACCGTAGTTTATCTCGTGATGTTCGATTTTTACCCGTTTCTCATAACTTACGCAACGTCGGATATTCAATACGCATACACGAAACGAGAGCGCCCGTAAACTGAATTCGTTCTGCGTCGTGGACAGAGTGACCGAAAAGCATACGAACAACATAACCACGCTGATATGGCCACACATACAGTAAACTTTCGCCCACGACACAGTGAACTGGAAGTTAGACCGACTAAAACAATGGGGGTTTGAGTATGGAAATAAAAATCAGACCTAAGGTAGATCTTTGCTTGTGGCGTAGCCAGTGGCTAAAAGGTGGTGAACTCAATCTATGAAGAGTTTTGACGTGAAAACGTAATCTCTCTGTTTTTGAATAAGACAATAAGTAGACGCAAATCATGTGATGTTCTCCGGATTAACATTTCGTCAATTCTGTTCACACAAGTTCATCTTGGGGACGAATTGCTTTAAATCCGTCAATTTTGGCCATAAATAGGTCGTTGCTGTTAGAGTTGGGAGATGTCTACGTTTACCCGCAATCGGTTTTTAAATTTCACAGCAGAATGGATATGTTTGTCGCCAGACGTTAACAGTTCCATCTATTCTTATTAGCCGTCAAAGTATATTAAACACCATTGTGTATAAAGCGTATATAGTCACGAGAAGAAGCGAACGAACCAACTAAACTGTTATAAACCCTGAAAACAACTAACTTCGCGGTAAAGAGTTTGGTTAAGTTTATATCTTCTGTGCATGTATAACGAACCCGTCTTGCCTGAATAACTGGCAGTGATTATGTGGTAACATCACGAACGGTGTGACTAGCTGATCCATTGCTGTAATGTGTTTGACGTTCGATAGAACAGTGCTTTTTGCGACTGGTGCGAGGAGTTGTTCGTTCTACAAATTCATTGATGCTGGTCACCAGGGAATATACTTAACCATGTGGCGCCACAAGAGTCGGCTGGTTTTGCATATGTAAAAGTTAATACATTTTTACATAACGCTTACAGATGGTTGCCGTATGCCCTTCCATAAGGGTTACCGATTTACTGCTATCGATAAAGAGTAAAATCCGAACTTTTACACCCCCACTCAATTTTGACAGATTTGATGAATGGAATTCCGTCTGTAAAATAATATAACTTTAAGTTCGCGCTTCAATGATGACCACATAAATTGGGAAACAGGCCTGTGGGTTAAAACATTTTTCAGTCGGCTTGATTTCCCTCATAGCCAAGTAATCATGGTCTCGTTTGCTGAATTACAAAAAGGATTACCCAACAAGGGTTTCATTCTGGGGTTAATACGCAGCAACAACTAAAGAAATCACTCTAGTCTAGTGGCTTCTTTTCCAAAGTGACCATCTGAGAAATCTATCTTAATACGCAAGCTCTAATCAGAAGTTCAACTTGCACACCTCCTTCTATCGAGGGTTCTAACAGATTGCCCTGGCTTCTCCTGTACAAGAATGATAGTATGGTGTTCACAAATGACTTTGCTTCTAGTATGAAAAGTGCTATTTGCAGTCTATAAACGGGCGTCATAAGGTAGTTTTATGTTTGACAGGATAGAAGTACAATTGATTCGCCATGTCACGGAAAGAGAATGATCTTTATTTTGCCCAATTTTTAGTGATCAACAAGTCAGTTCTGTTGTGAAAGTTATCTTGTTATAAATTTACTCGAGTGTCTAACTTGAAACTTATCAACAGAAAGGAGCTTTTAACAACTAGTGATCGTGTGGTTTATCTAAGGATCCCGGCTACAACCGTGTTACCCCACCTGTCTTTTCTGTACCCATGATTCTGTGTACATCTTCCCTAGGAGGCTATATACGAACTCAGTGCCACTTTCTTCAGTCGTGCAACTAATTGCACGTAGCAAATGTTTGCCCTTTTCTTAATGATTCATATGTTATTCTATTCCTCAAGGTTGTTTCATCTGTACCTTTCCGAGTGTCGTTTAACGTACTAGGAGGTTCTATGCACTTTTGAGTGCCGCCGGATTGACTGGTGTCAACCTCACGTTCTCGTTCTTTATTCTTTTGGTTGTTGCCGTTGTTTCTTGATTAGACTAGAGCTGAATACTTATCATAATTCCAAGCATTGCTGGAAATATCCAGTACACTTCCCAACCTTATCGTGTTCTTCAATGCCTGTTGAGATTGCATTTCACCTGGTCTTCAGGAAAGACGTTTTACATTGTTAGTGGACGATGGTCAAGCGCATACCCACTTATCTGCTGCAAATTCGTTATATATTGACAAGAAAAGGCTCGCAGAGGAGCACAAAATTGTGCCCGAAAAACAGTGCTGTTCTTCCAGAACTGCATTTCCAGCTTTGAAGCTACCTGTGTAATCTTGACTGAGGCACCTTAAAAATTAACGACGCTACACTAAATTTATTTTCATATGAAGAGCTCGCTGTCTGTTGTAGAAGCTAGGAACTGTCAGAATCATATGCATGTATTAGAAGGATGGGGAATGATCTCAGAACTTGAATGTTTGGACTGCCAGTTAACTGGTGGGGATTTCAAAAACACCTACATTTTAGAGCAGGTTTTGCATTCAGATGACAGAATGTTCTTCACGAGTGAATGCTGACTGAAGGTTTTGTTATCATACCTTAGTTGTGTCCATCGCGAAGCCAATGACAATGGTGAAAACGTTTCCCTCATGAGAACGCGAAAAGGGATTTCAAGCCAGATGAATATCCTTAGAAAAAAAACTGGAGTCTAATGTTTTTATTCGAAAGTGGCCTGCTAGGATTTTTGCCTGTGCGTAAGGTGCTAACAAATATGAGCTTTTTAAAAGTACATCAAGAAAATAAGTCAAAGACGAGTAACATCTGTTGGTGGATAGTAAAGAATTTTGGTTTTATACAGACTGAACATCACTTACAATTGGCTGCAGTTGTCCGGGCATTATTTGCAAGCAAATGCGGTCAGGCGATTACGCACACTTATTCAATCGTGTCTAATGGCGCAATGGTGGTTACAGTTGCCTAATGAAGGCGTGACCGGTGTTCTACTCCTGGCCATGGTAAGGATATGCACTGCTGTTGACTACTAAGAGAAACGGAATCTGAGTCTAGTGCTTCTTTTCGAAGGGGGTCGGCTGAAATGTCTATAGGAAATCGACAGCTGTTATCAACCGTGAGTGATGTGCAACATTTGACTTGTTAAGATAGCTACTGATGTTAGTCTAGTAGGCAGTTGTTATTAAATAAATTTCATACATCGCAGCTGTTAAAAAAATTTCACAACTACCGAGCGGCACCAATGTGAGCAATTAAATACGGTGCATATTACCAAGATGACAGTCCTCACGACAACATAGCGGAGTGAAAGCATGTTAACATTTTTGCCCATAACGGTGACTGTCAGGTTTAGATATGTCACGTTTCTCATGAAGGTAGTAACTTCGGGCTTCGAATGCGCAGCAGTCTCTTGAATTAGTTAACTAGGTTAACTTGGTGACCGATAGTCATGGGGGGCCTAGCAGTCGATGACGTAAAAGTTTGAGCAGCTGGTTTTCCAGCTTGAGAGTAGCGCGTCGTAAAGTTTTTCAACCATTTCAAGATGTGTTCGGTCACTGGCTGCGGTAGTTGTTCATTAGTCCTATCTGTGTAGAAGGTCGCTGTAAATACGAGTGAACTGATGCACAACGTAGAAGAAAGAATAGTCAAGCAAACTGCGTTAGTGAGTACGGAGAACTGGTCTTCTGTTGGTCTGAACTAGGCGGAACTGTGAAATGGCATACGTTCGAGTTACAATAATCTTCAGTTTGTGTATGATGTCATTCGCCGGATGACTCTTTTGAATCATAAAACCAAAAATTGTTCACTTTTTGAACAGCCTGAATTGGCTCTAAGCTCTTGTTCTCCCCATTATGAGCCTCAAAGAATCTCTCAAATAAGCCGTTTGATAACACAACTTTTCAAGGTGTCTTTTGTTGTTTGTAGATGAGCAGGAGTGTAAGTACTCCTGACTTTGCGAATCGGGGCTTTGACAAGAACACGTTTGTACGCAATCGGTTAAAAAACCCAGAAAACCGAAGATAATGATAAGTGTATGTTGCTTTGTGAAAGCCTGAACGCTGTAACATGCTATCCGCAAGTCTAATAGTCAGTGCATCCCAAAAAGCCAGACTGTTATTTTTTCCCAATTCGTAAGACAAATATAGATGTGAGTGACTTTTGTACCGTACATGGTTGAAGCGCAGCTTCTGATGATCATTAATGACGAAAATCAAAATATTATCAACATATCATTTGTGTACCAGTGTTTTGGTTGTGCTGTCTGAAACTTGTCACTCAATCATTCTAACTAAGGTGTCAGCAGAAATTGAATCTAGTGTACTACCCAGACCACATTCTCATTGTCTGTCCTTCCAAAGTGACTCTAATGTTTTCAGCTTATACTAGAAGACAGTCCTTAAGGTCTTCCTGCGGAACGCATGTCACAGATCTGGCTGTATGTAAAATCAAGTGAGAATCCAACCGTCTCGCGAAGAGGAATATGTGCGTAAAAAAGTGAATGACCATCCACAAAATACTTTTTTTGTACCCACCGAGACGTGTTCAAAGGTGTCTGCTAATTCAGAAGAACTTTCAAGTAGTGTGGAGATAACACTAAGGATGAGATTCAAAGGCTCCACTAGCCAGCGACTACCTTTATTGTAAACAGAACTGTTCATGCACCCTCGGGCTGTTTCCGTGCCGGTTGGTTACAGTTAACTGTATTGAATTTCAGATTTGTCTATGCAACACCGATGTCTGAAATTGTTATGTGGCCTATTATTCTGGCAATGTACTATTTTCAATTTTCTGGTTCACTTTGAAATTTACCCATGTACTGGTTCTTGGTCATGACAACACCAGAATCTTTATACGGTTTAAGGAACACTAACTACTGCACTCCTCTTGGCTCCCCCATAACCCGATAGCGTTCCTGATTTAGACAGCAATATCGTCGAATGCAATGTGACAAAATTAGTTAGGAATATCCACCGGTTTTGTACGGAACCAACCTGTCTCATTGAAAGATGTAGACAACACTTCTTTCAGCTGACCATATGTATGTAAAAAAAATGAACTTGCGTATTCAATTTACTATCATTCTTGGGTGGTATTCTGAACTTCAATCCAAGTGAGAGGTCGGCCAGCTGTATCTGTGTGAACTGAGAAGACAAAAAGTAATATGCCCGGATTTGAAACTATCACTAGGACACAGTAACATCGACTAACCGTGAGATAGATAAATGAAGGGAAAGAAGAGTCCTGACCTTGATGTTTTTAGGGGGTGTCTTCTGAGTAGAGCTCACACTCCATGCGGTACATCACTGACGATTCTAGAGAACCGAAGTTGGGTTTCTACACAATTCTCATTCCCCCCAAGTGGCATCAATATGCAAACATGCTAATCTTACCAAATTGACGTTGTTTCAGGGCAATTTTTCTTACACAAAACGATTAAGATTGTGTCCCAAGTGAAGACGGAAATTCTAGTTGAATTAGTTAGCAATCTTCTGGTAGGCTTGAAGGAAACCACACGGGTATTTCAACGAACCTGAAATTCAGTAAATAAGACGGATAGATACGCTAAACTGGTGGATGGAAAACAATGGTGGCCGGTTGAAACTGCGTCTATCCATAGACTATTCCGCAAACCGTAACCCAGTCAGACGGTTCATGGGCAATGTAACTTTATCTTCAAACCTGTAGAATTTTGCTGGGAAGAAACCCGGAATAACTTGTCAGTCAGTGTTTGATATCGACTGGCAATTCATGACATATACCTTCATACGAGCGTTGACTTTTGTTATGTACACTGGATTTTGATCAGTATCTTCTACGGTATGCTCCTGTGTAATAAATTTTCGATATGATTCTGCTATGATCTAATCCTTCGTCGATGTTAGCGCGAACAATTTTGGTACGGTACCAGCCAATTAGGAGTGATATTTGCTGAGGTTTGTCTGGAAGTGACTATAACATTGTATATAATCAATATGTAGAGGATATAATTTTGTTCCGAACCATATTCGTTTCATCCATTTCCATAACCACATTAATGCTTCTTACTTCAGTCTACCAAGTTCTTATGAGCAAGCAGTGTACAGAAGCGTAGCACTGGAAACAAGAGGAAATTGATTCCTTGGATGGATGGACGTAGTCAGTTGCGTCTACTCCGTTGGGTCATCACAAAAGCAGTTTTACAAAATTGAACCAAGTATCAGTAAAATGCCCGCAAAATTTTCTTCAGGTTGATGAGAAAAAATACAAGCGAAAATCTTTTTCTTTGTTTGAAAATGCAAGACAATTCGACGTGCGCCTGACGAAAACCTTGTGAAGGTCACTGGTTTTGCTGAGTTACAATCAATGTGTCAACCGATACATCTTCAGATTGCTGATAATATGAGGTGGGAAATGGCCTTGATGCCATTAAAACGGAATAAGAATGCTAAGGGTACGCTTGAATAATCCCAATGTTGGGCAAAACTACGGATGTATTCCGAGAGTAATCTACAGTTGACCCTCGCAAACCAGATATAATAGGCATACGGTTCTTATTCTCTGCTCTCTTCATCGACTTGATGACACGCATCGAGCTTCTTCTAGACTACAGCCGCGTACAGTCAAAGCCTAACCATACTGTTACCATTGAATTAAAGTAAGTACATTTATATCGGGCGATTACGCACTCAACTTACAGGTCGCGACATGTAATCAACCCTTGCAGTACAAATAACGGCTATGTACGGTTTATTTTGAGAATTTCAGAACCGCTCTCTACATATTTGTTCGGGTCCACACTAATATATCGGCCTTCATCAACATCATAGTGTACACCTGATCGAACCATTTTCGGTAACCTAGCTCATCCGACATTCGTTTCAAACAATGGTCACAATTACTTTCTTAATTCGACCAACTGTAGCATTGCGTTGACATTGTTCATTCGAAGTAAAGCAGAACAGGCAGGTTGCATGTGTGATTGTCCGTGTATGTACACAATTTTTCTACTGTTACCTCTAGACAACCTTTGATAACATGGTTCATATGGCTCATTTGTTAACGTTGTAATCAAATCGACCCAACTGTCATCCCGGTGAGATCAGTTGAGTCAGTCCTAGCTGTTTGGTACCAACAAGCTAGTGTTGTGATCCAAGAACGCGTGTGGCACAACGGCTATTTATTAGACAGAGCAATACACGGGTTAAACATGTAAACCAAACCTGACACAAAAACACTCATTTGCACGCAGTATTCAGCCCCAGATAGTCTCGGCTACCACAGATTTCAGTGCTCAGTTCCATTGAGTAGCAGGGACTGTTATGGGTGATGCGAAACTATGATGATCCTTCTTGCAATCTTCTTGTGGCTTGTAGGTTGTCAAGAAATATGTCTGCTACTGAATAGCCGCGGTATCAGTAGTATATTACGATCGCTGAACTCCACTGCACTAGTTCCTGTAGACTAGGGTTTGCTCTCTGGACAAACACAGCCCAGCTATTGGTCTATCGAAGTCACGCAAGGGCTTGAGAATACGTTAAAAATGAAACATCTCATTTAAAAATGTAAGTGTTCGGGTGAGATAAGCGAATTCAAGATTTAACGTATAAAGAACAGCGAAATACATGTCGTGAAGAGTGCTAATTGTGTGATAAGCACTCACTTTTACTAGCCATTTTTAAAGCGTAGGACTTTAAGGCATAACAAGGGCGGTTTCGTTGTTAGGGCCTCAAATGAGAATTGGATCTATATAGCGTAAATATGTTCAATTCGCTGAATCTTCTGTTCGATTACAACGGAAAGAGTATTTTCTAAAGTAACCTATCGGGGAAAACACTGGAAATGAAGTACGCGAAATTATACGGATTGACCTTAGTGAAAGAAAATGCTAACATTGCTAATCGGGAAGTTCAAGAATCTATGATATATTCATAGTTTGGAGATTGGAATCAGCATCTGTAATCTCACCCGTTTCACACTAAATATGCATATACACACCCGCAGCGAGGAAACAGAAATTCAAAATTGTCGGATGGCTTAGAGGAAAGGTTGAAAGTTTCCGCAATCTAGTTTGTGTACACGGACATGGATTGACGTGCACATGAAAGGTGAACGCTCGATTAGAGCCATAACCATTTCACAAATAGAGGCCGAGTAGATTGGTCACGGTTTCGGGTGACACAAGCATATAGAATTGAGTCACTTAAAGGTTTGTTCTTGGTTGTGGGTGTGATAACTGAGAAACGACATGATCACGTTTCACTGTAAATGCTACATTGTATAACCGTCTCTCGCTGTCGTTCAGTCAGTGCGGTGGTTTCGTGTTGTCCAGTGCCGTATCCAGTTAAGCGCACTGGCTTGTCCGGTGCGAAAGAATATGTCTGCCATTGAACAGCTGTCAGCGTTATTAGACCAAAAATGCTGATAAATCCACTAGGAGACATCACAACAAATACCATATTATGTACAAGATGGTTTGGCAATACCTGAAACGGTTACAAGAAACCACTCTTCACGGTAAGCTATAAACTGAATGTCAATGACAGCGATAGGTGAAGTGAACACATCAAGAATACTTCGTCATATTCCTTAATGCCTACAAGTATGCATACAGTAACTCAGTAAACCCCTGGACTTGTCGCCATAAGTGGATTACAGTCTTCAGCAACTTTAGCGACTAATATACCCGTTCGAGGCTGAAGGCCCAAATCATCCGAATCCAGTCAATCTTTCTGTTTCAATACTTAGTAGTCGTTCGTTGATCTGAAAGACAGTCGTTGAAAACAAGATGTTGCTCCGTTTTTGGGGATTGTAGCATTAAATAATAGCAAGGTGAAGTACCGAATCGCATGAGGTTTTAAGTAAACGGAAATCTAATAGATCTCTAGAGGGGCAACTAGCGTCCTCGGCCGGGAGTTCTTTCCAGTAATCAATAACCCTTTAAGAAATGAGCTGCTGTCTAAGGAAGGTCCTAGGATGGAGGTGGTAAAGCTTCGCATTGTGTTCTTGCCGACCGTTATCGGCTACTAAAATAAAGAACTGTTCAAAGAATCCTGTACTGAAGAAAAAGTGTGTAAGAATCGAGTTACCGCGAAGTCGTTGCAACTTAAGTGAAGAAAGATCAAGAATTTCAAGCTACAACTCATAAGACATGCCGCAGATCTGTGATTTTCTTGATAACTGCACGCTGAGCACGACCAAGAGAGAGTAGGTCTTTCTATCAGTCGTCTTACATGACTTGCAGTGTTCAATCAGCGATCTTATATAAACCGCCTAAAGCGCTTGAAACACTTTTTTGTCCAATCGGGGAGGTCAGTTTCATATTTCGAGGAGTTGCGATCTTATTTTTCGCAGCTCTCTCGTGATGATATGCGAAAGGTAAGTTTGACGATATCCAGACACTTAAGTCCTTCTCCAGATCAATTTTCATGATAGTTACTGTGCTGAGTGCACTGTGAATCACGAAGGAGTTGTCAGAGTCCCCACCAAGTGGTATGTTCGCACACTTATTGTCATTTAGTGCGTGACCACAATCGTCCGACCACCACTTAATCGCATCACACTCAGTCTGTAGTGCACCGGGATCTAGACCGTCAGCGTAGAGGACAGCGTTGCTGGAAATACGGTCCGGGTGATCGTCAGTGCAAACGAGCAACAAAGAATGCTCCAGCACTGACCTTTGAGGAGCCCGCAGAAATCAGGAAGGGAGATGAAGGATTCTACCTAGTTTTAACTCTAACGGTTCTACTATCCAGAAAGGAGGTAATACAGCAGAGATTCTCCCTTTGGGTGCGTTACATTTCCAGTTTATGCCTAAAAGTACCTTATGGAGCACAGTCGGATGCCTTAGCGAAACGAAAGAGAGCAGTTGAGATGAAACCATTGTCTGTGGTCGCCGCCAGGCTATCCATGAAGATTAGCTTATTGGTTACACATGACCGACTAGAAGGGAAGCCATGTTACATAGAGGATAAAAGATCGTTCCTCAGGAAGTGTTTAACGAGGGCGCGTTCTGATAAACGCCGCATCATCTTACATGGTTTGCTAGTAAGTCTGATTAGCCGGTAACTAGTAGGAGTGTACTGATCCTTCGATTTGAAGTTAGTCGTGACTGTCGGTTCTTTCCATGCACTAGGTAGAATACCAGTCGCAAGTGCTTGTTTGAACAACGTATTAAGGAGTTCTGCCAAACTAGCAGCCACCTCTGTGATAGTCCCAGGATTGAACTCATCTGGCCCCACCGTACGGTATGTGTCTACCTTGAACAAGAGGTCTTCAACGTCTAGTGAGCATAAGCCAACAGTAAGATGTGGGTACCGAAATTCTTACAAAGGTAGATTAGGGTGCCAGTTTGGTGGTGTAACATTGTAGACCACTGGACAGTATTCACTGAATACCTCAACAATTACTTAGGAGTGGGATGAAGTCTCACGGCCAAGCAGTCGAAAGAGCCCGAAGCCTATTCCTTCTCAGTCGACCTTTATACTTAACTAAGAAATTCTTGAATGCGAGAGATCCCAGCAGGACGTCCCATTGTATGAGCTTACTTTACTGGCGGACTTCTTTCTTACACTTATTTTAAAGAGTGCGGAAAACGTTCGGGTCCTCTGATTTGTTCGTAAGTTTATGCTTCGTGAATAGGGAACGGTCGTCAAAGCGACGACGTATTCTACGCGGGAGTGATGGGCGAAAAGAGAAAGTTCAAAATTTGCGCGGTACGTATAACTTGCTCACCTTTAAATAGCGCTTTGAAACATGTGGTAATTCAGTGACACGTGCCACGTTGGATTGAAATTGATGATGAAAATATGCTTTAGCTCAACGGTTGCATCATTGGCAAACATTACTGCATCGTTGTAGAAATTCACCATTGCTTCGAAAGGACCCCAGTTAATGCAATTCCATTGCGATAGCTCAATTTGTAAACTGGGGAAACAGAAATGTATTCGGTGGTTCGCTGCGTCTGGGTTTTAAACCTTTCATCACCAGACGAGATGACCTCATCAGTGCGTGTGTTTGGGCGTGAAAGTTGATGAAGTGTGATGAATGCCGGTTGTTATGTCCAAAAGTGAATTGGGATTATGTGTTGTGTGTCGTTCTTGAACTTGTGACCTGAAACCTGGTTGGCCACTTCCTTCAGTTCTGAAATCACGACTTGGATTCTGATCGGCCAGTTCCTGCTGTTATTGCTGCTGCTGGACATTGAACAAAATCTGTTTGGCTGACATTTTCTTCCGATTGTGCCCTTGAATTTTCAGCTAGTTTTTTACACATTGCCCAATTTTGACCATCAATCTGATTTGTTCACGTTACTCTGATCAGAATTCATGTTAAAGGGTATTTGGTATGTGAGAGCAGACATCCATCAAACTACACTGTCGTGTCCAATCGAGTGCAAATGAGCCATGCAGTTGGCCAATCAGATTACTCTGACCTTCAAGTGATCGATGACATACGGGCAGCGGCTCCCCGTACTGTGTGGACTGACAGTTTTCCGTAACGTACCGTGAATCGGTTGCTCCAATAAAGCTTACTTACTACCGATATTTTCCATCCTTCTGGAATGCAACATACACCAAATTCCACGTCCAACTCCGTTTGGTGAACAGACGCTTGCAAACCGAATGCCGAACTCAGTGGACAACCGAATATCTAAACTTTCAACCGGAGCTACAAGCAATTTCACCATTCCGAACATTCAGGAAGAGAAATAGTACGTGTTTTGTAACAGCCTCTTCCTATACCACTCTGGTTTTCAGTCGATTAAATTTTCGTCACATCCACTTAGGTGACGGCTGTTTTGTGCACAGTTATAATTGTTAACCAAAAGCTTCGCTCATAGTAAGCGCTTGGTTCCGTAGGTTACCCAAGACAGGTAGATCAAAAAAAGTTGAGTTACATAGTCTGACCAAAGATGGGGGGTATTGCTTCAAGGTGAGCAGTTTTTCGTTCGAAGGAAGTATTTGTCTCAAACAGTGCTGCACACGATCAGATCAATGGAATTATCCGGTTGAGTGGACTGAAGGGCATTGCGTTTTAGCGTCCGTAATCCAATTTCAATCATGGACGCAGATAGCCTAGTACGGATGGAAGTAAAGATAGTGTCTCAGATTATCAGTGCATGATCAAGTTGCCCAAACAATTCTTCGCGAGGGGAGTAGTCCACATGACGTAAACTAGTTGTTTTGTTAATGTGCCACTTGTTATTGAACACTGCTAAAAATTTTGTGTGACATTTAATTGAGTATGAAACTTCTCCGTTTGTAATGGGTGCGACCTTCCTCAAACTTTGATGCAGATGTCGCTTAACTACAATTCATCCGGTAGCGACATTCATTAGTTATCGGAGTAGTGTCGGGTTTTTCGGTCTGCTCCAAACAAATTTGGTTAAAGACTTATTTTACATAGCTGTTGACCTACCTTTCGCCCATAGGCTGAAATCGACCAATCGTTTTGTAATAGGCCTCGTGATCTAGTGGTTAAATGCTTGAACTGCAATCGGCTACTTATTCAAGGGTCGTGAGTTCGATTTTAAGGCATGCGTGGTGCTGATGAGACCTAATTAAGTTCAGGCAACTCTTCATCACTCCGCTACTGAGACCAGTTGGTTAAAGAATGCCTACGGACAATTGCACTAGTTCATGCTAACCATGCATTTTGAAAACGGAACATAACTTACAAATCAGTTTGTTTCTACCACAAAGTCAGTTAATAATTAGACGCTGTGTTCGACAAGAATTTATTTTTCTCAAGATGTTTCATTTTTTTCTTCTCTGAAGCCATTTCTTGGGCTGCTAAATTTGGTAATATGGTCCATCAAATTAGGAGACTTTAGAACAAATGTTCACGACTTCCACCTTACCTTCATTTCATATCAGAACTTCCGTATTTCCATTCTCATTTATCTTTCGCCGGTTTACCTATGGTGAGATCTGTTCATTCCGGGACAGTAAAGCGAAAGTAGGACGGTAGATACAAATTTAACCTTACTATGTCTGTAATAAGATCGAGTTTCAATTTTTATGAAATAACATGATATCCATTGCTACCCATTTATGAAAGTTCGCAGTTAGTTCGGTCTGTAGCTCACCAGGCATTTTCAACATAAGTGGCAAGTGATCGCCAGCGATAAGCTCAACCCTAATTGAATTTCAGTGTAGTTCCGACCACACACGCCTGCCGAAGTGCTGTGCATTGAAGTTGCAGGATTCACAGATGTTGCACTTGATAACTTTCATCTCAACTCTCATTAAAATGAAGTCGAATGGCGGGACCCTAACCCTGCACCACAAAGACCAACCGGTCTATTGATGCAAAGGTTTGCTGAACGGAGTTTATATTTAGGAGTACCACTATTATCTTGGTATTAGAAAATGGTACGCCGGCAAGTTAGAGAAAGATGTTGCTTGGGAACGGTGAGATTCGATGCATCTGAATGATCATCTCAAGGTTGTCCTCGGATACTCAGCCAAAAAAGATAGACCGGGTCAGTTAAGGATCTGAGTGTGGTCAAGCAAGCATAATAGAGTATAACGCCTATGCCGTGAAAACATCACTGAGTTATGTACTTTTCAACGACTAAAGATGAAAGCTTCTCTTCGGCGATGTTACAACACAGTATTAGCATCAAAATTTCCTCTGCTAGGTAGAGGGGTAAGTGCAGTTGGGTCATTGCGGCAGCAAACTATCTGGAGGTTCAGTTTTTTAACGAAGACAACAAAAAAATCGGCATAAGCCATGCAACCTACAACAGGTTATGAAATTCCCAGTCTATCCACGTGAGTATTTTTCAGACGGTAACCTGAGCTACCAGTAGTGATTCTGTGACCTTTGAAGTTGTGTGTCATCAGTTGATTAGCATATATAATCCCAAGTCAAAGTGATAAGATCAACGAGTGCAGGATGGTTCCGTAAAACTGTACACCACAGGTCGGCTGTGAAACCTCCAATTGACAATCATCTACCGAGGCCGGTGATATCGGCGATATATTGAAGAAACTACCTTCAGAAGTAGGCTTAGACTCAGCCGATCTTTAAAAAATCACATGTAATCAGATAACGTTTTACACACCAAGAAAAGGTTCGCCGTGAATTCAGACATATTTACAGAAAATGTATGTTTTGAAGTGGTGTAAGCCGAGAAAATTGTCATTCACGACACTAGAAAGCGTTGTAAAGAAATCAGAAGCAAAACATTTAATCCGATTAAACTGAGGTGATTTGAGGGCCAGCTAGTTGCACATCCACAAGCATGACGTCCGTTGATAAGGAGTTCCTCCTTCGAAGATTCTGACAGTCAAAAAGGAAATAACAGAATTCTTAATCATTAATCCAAAAGTACACATCATCACATGTTTACTGGTTGGAAGGTAACGATGCACTAACCCAACGATGCGAAATTGTTCCATCTTTTCGTTCAAACAAAGTGGAACGAATACAAGTTGTATGATTTATATCATACCGCATTCATTTGACACGAATACACGTGTGATATTAGCAAAGTTAAAATTTTGACAGTCACATAAGTGAGTCCGACTACTTAATCCAATCTTAACTCTGGAATTTCAAGGCCGTATTCATCCTTGGTGAGGTTATTCACGACTGTTTTCGATGACGTTTAACGGTAGTCCCAATGGCAGATTTGTTTGGTGGTACTGACCGTATGAATAAAGTCTGTTATAAACAGAGGAATATGTGAACAAGAAACGTTAACTATGATTTAACTGCTGGTATTCAGCCTCTCTAAGTCAAAGGAATTTTTAGACGTTTTTCAGATTTCTTCGAACAGGTATACGGTCAAGTTTCTAATCAGTGGTTTATAGGATACTTTGGCTAGATGACTGCACAAAGGTTGCTGTCTGCTAGAACGGTCATACAACCAATTACAACCATTTTTAGGTCTATGTTTCTCATAAACACCTACAGACGACTCGGACTGATTTCTTCCTGAAGAATTTTTCACGGTGACTTTCTTCTCCACATCGAGGGAATTTACTGATCTGACCTATATTTTGTGAATTACTGTTCTTCGGAAGCGTTTGTATTCAAAAAGGCCGCATTGAGCATTTTTAGGTCAGTTAGGCAAACGAAAGGTTTTGGCCTACAGCTGCTGTTCGGTCGCTCGGAACTGTAGCCTACAACCCCACATACGTATTATTCGATAGTCCCACCTGATGGTCATCTCCAAGTCCCCTCAGTAATGTGGCCAAGTATTGTCGCGTTTGAGAGAGAAGACTCCGGGAACTGACACATCACATGTAGCGGAACGTGAACATGAAACCTTTGACTGTTTAAATGGAGACCGTTTCGCATACACATATCAGACGGTACACTGCTGGGCAAATTCGAGGTAATTAGTTCCTTTTCTTTTGAGAAACAACTGGACATTGTTTTAAACTGTTCATATTAACAGAAAGCATAGGCCAGTCAAACTCGGTTCTGCAAATAATATGTGCATCATGTCTGATGACGGGCTTAGCATTTTCAGTCGAAACTCGTTTCTCAATGATAGTACTGCACTGGTAATCATGATTAGCTGTACATTGGGTTCCAAACCGCAGTTCTCTCCGGTTATTCGTAGACAGCTAACGCCAGGTGGCTGTTGACGTGATGCAGCAACATCAACTGTTCACGCTTTCTAAATATAGATCAAACGGGACGTCTGAGATTTGGCACCACTCAGATCCTGGTAAGTCTTAACATAAGTTACTTGTTTTTGATTTTTTGAATTCAGTGAACAATGTTCTTGTGCGAGATTGCAAGAGGATGGCAAGAATTCATGGTAAAATAAAGCGTCTAACTTTAGTTAGAAATTTCTTTTGAAGAACGTGAAGGTTCGTCATTCACCCAAGCAGTTAAATTCGGAAATGCCCGGAGAATGATGAATTTGGAACAGTATTGTACACTATTATTAAGAGCTGAATTCACTTGTTACTATGTTCTCTTCAGCAAGTTTGACTTAATCGATCTGGCCGTTTGATTTTTCAGTCAACCCTGTTGAAGATAATCAGCTGTTTTAAATTAATCGAAACAGTTTTGCACATTGTCACATTGAATATGATCCTACTGAAATGAGCTTCCAAACACATGGGCGTTACACAAATGCATGATATTTTAAACAGAGCTGATCAATTACCCATAACAACCACTGATGCGCTGGCTGTTCCGAACACGTTTGTGGCTGTGCATGTGAAAGTTTGTCCGATATCTGCAGCACTGATCGACTCCAAATCAAGCACCAAGTGACGAGTGAGTCCAGCGTTCAGATACTGAATTTTTCTCCTGTTATAAATGAACAAACAAGCCAAAAGGGAAAAAATATACATTAGATTGATGTTTTCATGTAAAGGTAGTTAAGTAGTCTCTCACGGGGAAAAACAGCAGTTTACTACTTCCAGACCTAAACTAATAAACACACCATCGATCAACACGATTAACAACTATTAGATGGGTTTGAATGACAAGTTATATGAGTTGTCTTTCACTCCTATAACCTATCAAACATCGGTTTGCTGATACCAGCTAACCTATTCAGAACACACCAGTCGCTTCCGGGCATGTTCGTGACATTCATTCAAAGCTCTGATCACTCACAGGAGATTTGATCATTTGTCTGTAGAACTCCATACAGTCTTGACACTCATCACACACAAGTAACGATTTCGCAAATGCCCTGTTAGCTTCCCTTCGTCGCGTTTGAACAACCAATTCATGAAGCAGTGATACCTGTTTGGTACCCTTAATGTGATGTGTGGAATGAAGTAAACATCCATTTTCCTCACAGTCAAGCTGTTTGTGTGGCAAAACTATCTCGATGTTCAACATACACCCAATGATATTCCACTAACAGTCCTGAGGTTGAGGGGATTAAATTGCAAAAGCCATCTAGATCTGATTGATTGAAACAATTTGATACAGAATTGTCGGAGAAGTCACCAGTTCCCCGAAAACATTGTGACAATAGGACAAACAAAGTACACGGTCAGTGACCTCCACGGTTGCTATAGTCGTGTAATTCTCCGGTCTTCACGATGGCCCTCAGCCGTCGTGACAACTGGTGTTGTCATCCTGACTACACGCCCAGACTGGACTTTTTTCTAGTCCATTTTTTGACTTCGCTTTGTTGCTGGTCGCAAACCCTGTAAATACGAACGCGTTTGTGACCATGTAATTCTCGGGCTGTGCGACATAAAGAAGCTCTATTTGGAGGCTAGTCTTCTTCTCTGTGTTCATGCGGTAGCCTCGGGTGGATGGGTTGGATGAAAAGAGACTAGCTGGTCGCGTATACTCCGTTATTCGTCGTTCTGTTATCCGCTGTTTCATTGACCGTTATTCCGTCTCCGTTTACGCGCTCGTAGGCCGAAGATCCAGTCACAACAAGAATATGGCTTGCTCAAGCATTACGTCTACTTTGGTCCCAACTAGACCGGATTAATGACCGACCTGCGTGGTTCGGCTGATGGACAAATTAGGCCATCAACCATTATTTAGCCAACAGCCATGTTTTTCTGTTCGATCGATAACTAGGTCTGATGCAGTTGCCACTCGATAGTTGTACTGGCCTCGAGATGGACTATCGAAAACATATTTTCGCCTATATGCCATTATTTACACAAGTTGGTTCCAATAGTGCACTTTCGTCTAAAAATAACGATTGTGATTCGTTTATACTTCTTACTCGGATAATCATTTGCATCAGCCTGGGAGACAGTAGCCAATGAACAGCAACACATCAGATGAAAAATCATTCTTATCAAGAGTTTGGCTTTGAGAAAGTAGTCCAGGAATTGTAAACACCTCTATCTTGCCGGCTGTTTCCAAAATGAATGTTTTGTATACGGGGTTGTCGTTGTTGTGGCCAAGGTCCCTTTCCAAGACTCAACTGTTAACCGTGTTGTTGGATTTAGAGATACTGGTCTTTTTTGGCGGTTTTCGATGGTGGTTTTGGCCGTCGATACGATACACTATAGTCACTTATTTTTGGGTATCGCACTGTTATTTGGCCCTGTAATTACTTTGCTTGACCGTGCACGTGGTCAACTGCTATCTGCTCTGTACCACTGGGGTTGGATCGAGAGATTTTGAACTAAGCGCACATTACCATAACAGGGCACAGCATTAGTAAGGCTGTTTTGCACAGAATACGGTTATTTATTCACACCTGTGGGTTTAGCTGAAGACACTGATTGGTCATGCTGGATATAGCGTTGCGAGTTAGACATCCTTCCCGGTTGATTGCAAAGTTGCAAGATGATCTAGCAACTTGAATAGTACTTAAAAACGGTTAAAACTAATAGCTTAAAAGTGATGACTTGGTCATGCATAATGCGAGGTTAATTGAATGATGATCAACACGCTCTTATCACAAACGTGAGTGCGGGAATTCAACTGGCGGTCCGGAAAAAGATGTAGAATAATCAGGAACTGCAATCAAACATGAAAATTCGAAGTTCCAGATGTTGCTGTTGAAATATGTGTTTTTATTGTCTGTTTTCCCTTCTCATGACTACCGATTTTTAACCCCTGATCCCGACTTTTTAATTTGCAGTCGTCAGATTTTAGCTCGTTCTCTACACGCTTAATCATTAGTTGCTATCCCAAAGTTGGCTGACGTAGAGAGAAAGTAGATAGGCAGTGTGTTTGTCTTGTATCAAGCCCCAATTGGTGTGCTGTACCTAGCACACTGGTGCATCCTAAGAAGATATGAACAAAACCGTTATTACGCTCTCACGTTCGACAACACATGTGTACTGACACAAATAGCGGATTTCTCTTGAGAGGGACAAGGTTTCGTAGGCCGCAGTGCAGACTGAGTTCAAAATGACGATTTTGTCGTTTGTTGGATAGTCACTGACTGAAAAGATTAAACCGAAGGTCTTAGGTAAAGCAGGATTACATGACGATTCAGACTAAAAACTGATGACTACTGACCAGAATTAGATTATACGATGCCAAAACACAACAGTAAAGCTTATAGTAAATTTACATGGGGTGAGACGTCCGTGAAGTTTGTGTGAAAAAGAAAACTGCACTCACCTGCGACTGATATGCAAAAACAACAACAATATGGTCGTTCACAGGGGAGTTGCTTGAAAAACCCAAAGTATGTAATCAATCGGTCGATTTACAGAATATGCGACCTACAGTGAGTAAGCCATGTATTCTTTACCATAACGGGTATTAATCACGGACGCAGCTAACAGTTGAGTAAATCTATAAGGCTGTCAGTCAACGAAGAGAACATGGATGATCTAAATCATGACAGTTCCTTGAGATGAAACTAGTGGATTCGGGCACAAATCCACGTGACTACTTAAGTCGTTGGTTGCAAACGATGACCGAATGAACATGACTGTTATAGCAAACGACGGTTCAAGTCACAATACCACATGGTCAGTTCCAAGGCCAGTTGCTTAAGTATGTAGATATGTAACCGGTACTACTAGTACTGAAGGAGAACAAGATAAACAAACTAATAAGGATCTTAAAGGGATACAGTTTGCCAGTTTTAATTGGAGCTCGGCGTCGGACTATGTGCAGTTATTCGGCTTTATATAAATTGTGCCATTTGGCTTAAGTTTCTCACATAGCCGTACCCCCATGTTCCCGAAAAGAGAACAAAAGAAAAGGTTATTAAAAACTAATTCTGCAGGTCCAAGAGGCTTAAGACACCAACGATAGCGATGGAAGTCCTGTGTGACCATATTTTCCTAATGGGGTTACGCCCGTGGAACTCAACCTTCAGGCGTACTTTTGCCGATCGGTTCTGTTCTTGGTTAAATAAATTCTTGGCTGATCAACGGTTATGTAGGTACTTTTCCTACTAAATTGTTTAGAGGTATGCACGTTCAACGTCTGTTGTTTTCTGGTTTCTTCACAACTTGTAGATTACCTTGGGTGATCACAGAAGTCTGTTTACATTCCAGTGGTGAACCACTGGTCATGTCAAGATTCTCACTTAACCGCCATTGTCAGCGCATGTTTGTTCACAAAAGAACATATGCA
The DNA here is from genome assembly GCA_013368495.1 of Paragonimus heterotremus. Taxonomy (NCBI): domain Eukaryota; kingdom Metazoa; phylum Platyhelminthes; class Trematoda; order Plagiorchiida; family Troglotrematidae; genus Paragonimus; species Paragonimus heterotremus. The sequence goes on from LUCH01004965.1 coordinate 25,272, forward strand.
TTCCGGGATCCTCACTGTCCGTGATATCGTTCCCCACAAGTCATGCTAGCTCTTTGATTAACATATTTCGAGATCCTACTTTTGCTGGAATTCAAATCGCATATGGGAACGTACAAAACACTGCGACTAGTAGTGCTGTGTGCGCCGAAAGCAGTTACTTTACATCTTCTCGCTATTCTAGGGTGCTGTTAAATAACTTGATCCCATGGGACTTGTAGCGCAGTAGCTGGAAGCAGGACTGATTCAGGATTGTATATATGTATGTCAGCACACGACAGAACGAGACTGAGGCATATGCAAAAGAGAGCATTGGTACAGTTGTTTTAATTAGAAAGCGTCAACGGATTTAGTTACATTCTGACCGGTTACCTGGCTAGCACCTGTCGGTTCTCTGATCATAAACATATGGGTGAAATGTTTACACAAATAGTCCAAAAGACAAATTTTAGGGCTCCGCTATCTCTAAACAAAAACCCACCCAGGTGTGGTTGCAGTGATGGCACCAGTCTGATTCGATGACCACGAGACCATGGTTTCTGTCACTGGTGGGTTGGCCAGAAAAGAGCAAAACAATCGGAGTTTGCAGTTGAGTTTTTGCCGCGGTTCGGAGGGATAGATGCGTACGACTGGGGAGTCTGCGTGGAGTTTAGAACGGGTATTTTGGGTAGGATGCATGAACAGTAGCAATTTCCGAAAATGGGAGCATGAGAGCATGGGGGCCAAGAGACTGCTGTGACATTTCGCACCAGGCAAAGTCAGTTTAAGTAGAGGTTATGTTAAAAATTGTCATGTCGAATGAATTCATAAGAAGCTAATTTAGTCCCGCTTGATGCGACCTGTGCTACCGTCCAAATATGTTCCACGTTCTCGTATTAATATAAAATAAGAAACAATTGGGTCAATACCCGCCGTTTACAAATGGTGGTTCATGACGTTTAGTGTAGAGTGCCTCATGTTTGGCATTACATCATCAACGAGGTTTTCAAAGAAAGGTAGAAGTGCTTCATTCTAGCTCCAGCAGAATACACCTTCCAGCTGCAGTGGACCTCCGGAGCTTATGCGTTGATTTCAAACACTGTTGCTGGGGTTATAATTTAAGAGGTATTCTGTATAATTTTTTTGATGCTAAGCTGTCCTTCACTATAAGACAAGTTATTGGTGGTACTCACGATAATACACTGCTGGAGGAAGGTCAGGTACACACTCGAATCATACGGCCGCTGGCTACACAGTGATTTGATTTACCTGACTGAAGTATGTCCTCGTTTTACTACGATTTCAGTTCTTCGTCCGACGTCAGTTGGATCCACTGCCGATCGCTTGACCCACTAAACTGAGCTTAATCACAACTGTGCCTGGTTTGGCCCTCAAAGTAAGGCGTAACCCACGTGATCGATTGATATGTAGATCGTCAACAGACGGCATGCAAAGGTTCAAAGAAATATGTCCTAAATTTCAATTTTGAAACCCAAAGCATTTACCTTTGGTGTCAAACATAGTGCGTAAGATGGTCGCATGTAAAGAACGATAAGTAACGTCAATTTTATCGGCCTGTTATGTTCCAGTGGGAGCAATTTGTAAAGGGCAGTCAATATCACCAACGTCGGTACCGATATGCGTAACTTTTCGACCATAGAATAAATCGTGACTTGAAGTTCCATTGTCATGCGTCCCTCAGACAACAACCACCTTTTCCAGCTCTATTAATCGTAGTTAGCTTGTATGATGCTAGCCTGATCTACCACCAGAATGTTATTTAGTGATCACAGCTTCCGGGGTCATACATCAATCACAGCCAACCTACCGCAAAAAACATTAAACCCTGCTAGTGTAACACAGTGGTTGGTCAACCTCCACAGCTAATATTCACTCTTAACGTTAAAATCTAAAATTCAACTTACAGGTTTCATGAATTCTTGCGTGGCACGTTTTGCTAGATTTTATATTGTTATCATAACACAAGAAAGAAATTTCAGAGTTCATGATTATTCACATAGTTACTTTCATGCCGACAGTCACGGAAATGTGTACGTAGTTCATGTATAGCTCAATCACTTCGGTTCACGTATCTCATCAAAGAAGACCACTTAGTGTGTAATGACGAAAAGAACGCTTCCGAGCACATGGACCGATTGTATCTTTAGGTGATACCCAGCTAACAGAACCATATGAAATGCACCATATTCAAAAGAAACCACACAACTGTTATCAAAAAGACAAATTATAGTTTTCCGGGCTAAGTTTCAATGACACTACAGGGTGCTTGAAAACGATGTTTCACTTTAAACTGGCGGAACTTGGTGATGGACGATTGCACATGTCACTCGGTGTGAATATGAAATACACTACTGTGCACACTTGAAAAAAAGGTCAGTGATTCACTCTGACTGAATATCATGTCTGTGACGCTAAAGTGCGAGGTTAATCAAATATAACCACACAACGGATTTATACAGGGTGCGATTACATCATATTGTGCGCAGAAAGAACAACATGCTTGTAGTGAAGGGACAGTTACGTGAGACACAGATTCACAAAGTCCCTCAAACAGGCTGGTTTGGCATCAACCGACAGAGCGTATTCTGAGTGCAGCAGACGCATCACAGTTGAATGTGTAAAGAACTGCGGATTGTCATTTACCTCTAATTTCACACAGATTAACATGTATAAGATGTTTACTGGATTATTTGTCGCCTTCTATACTATCCATCGTCCAGTGGGTCATGGCAGGCAGCTGCTATTTGAGTGGTCAACTTCTTTCTCGCAGACATCTGTTTCAGATATAGAACGCTGTCTGCAAAAGCATACTTTCTTTTATCACTCGTGTCACGTTGGATCCCGATTCTAAGATTCTCAGTTTGATCGTTTGGCTGGCGGTTGAAAAACAATCAGCCAATCAGGTGAGAAGTGCTTCGCACCTCGAACAGCCATGAAAGAACCATCGATTTTGAGTTCGGTTGTTAGCTCCAACCATATCGACTAGAAAGCTGAAATTTTTGGGCCCTCAGTATGCCGTGAACGAATAGATCAGGACACAGGATTGCCGAGGTTCTGAAGCTTTCTTGCACAACAGTGAACTTTTAGGTATCAACCTACCTCAATGAGCAGTATATTCTACCTTCTACTCTGGCCACGTACAGTTCGTTTTAGGTGATATCCTTTAAACACCACATTTTAAAATACCTCCGAAGTTCGTTTGGCTCAAAACCACCCTACTGATTTTTGATTTGTTTAAAACCCTAGACCTTGGCTCCCTTGGAATGTAGCAGATCTTCAGATGTTCCCATCACTTGACATGTCTGTGTTGTGTTTATATGTATATGGTTATCAAGTAACAAACCCAACTTGGAGGGGTGGTCATGTATGCGATTAGGTATCTCGAAGTTACAACACCGACTAACGATTGTAGCTTAGTAATTACTGGATAATGTTCCCGTACTCTTTGGAAAAGACACTTGATAATGTAATTCAAATAACCAGCTTTACGGCATAACGCACATTCTGTTAAATAGACTGTCGACTAAATTAAAAGAACTCAAACTGAAATAAGATTGTTTAATTGTTCTAGAAATAAGGAGAAGCATCGTTCAATAATCAGTAGGCAATGAAACAAGCACACTACTTAGAAGTTACAGAGGCATGATGTAGTTTACAGATTCATGGTGAGCAAAGTGACACAGGCAAACAATCACATCTGTTTTGAACCTAGAAGAGGGGATTACGACTCAACTGTTGAGTCAAAGCGACACCAGGGATTACAGCGTGCACGACCACTTATCTGTCACTTTTGCTCATATCATACCTTTCAGCTAAGTCGTTAACTTCCAACTTTTAAACCACATTGTTCATAGCCTAGTAGTTTTTACCTACCGACTGTGTTCAACTTATCCTGAAGGTATCGGGTGGTCGTTCAATCATCAGCAAGCAGCTGCAGAGAGGGGGGAATGAGGAGGTAGGAAAGTTGTCCGAGTCACGCAATGCTCAAACCGCCGTAGCCAGGTCACTCAGAGTATCTCAGAAAATTGTTCGGAATATCATCACAAACGAGAACTTAATCCATCCTTATTCTAATATGGGCCCATCGCAACAGAGTTACCAATTTCAAATCGTCAAAATTACAATGTGTTGCTTTTATGAAACGGTTTATAGAACGTTTTTTTTCTTACTTTGGTTAAGTCTGAAAACCTACGGTATCGTTTTTTTTCCATAAGTGACAACTTTTTGCTCGCTTCGCCCCTTTACTTAACAGTTTCATTCTACTATGATTGGCAAAAGTTACAAAACTTCGACAGTCCTACTTCTTAGTTTTACTGTTTGGAGCAGACAGATAGCCTCCCACTTTACTTTTTCCAGTGAACGTGATATGAGTCTGCGATTGTTCACGGGAACGATGACATTTTTCTATTTATAAATGTGCGTAAATCATTTTGTGGAGCTTCACGTCTCGCCAGTTCGTGGAATTCCTTAGACTTCTGTGGAACTGGCAGGTCAAGTAAGGGACAAGACACTGCGCGGTTACATCCCTATCATAAAGTCGGAATGAATAGTGTCCGTTATGTTCCAGTGACCAGAGCCACTTTCGGTGGGCAGTTTGTGTGTGTCTGCTTATGTGACTGAGGCGTCGGCACACTGCTTTGGATCATTCTGGCTCAGGGTAGGGCCTTGTTAATCGATGATACGTCATCCAGTTTATAGATATACTGGAACTTAACGCGTCACACATAACTGTTAGGATGCAGACCTCACAAACGCACACAGAGCGTGCACCCTATTCAACTTTTGCATAACTTTCCACTCACGAGGTATATTACTCACTTGTGAAACACGGGATACAGATAATGTTATTACAGACGAACAAAAAACGATTTTTATTCGTATAAATTTAGCACCACTCAAATTCGATTGCAGCCTTCATCTTCACATGAACATCTCAGTCAACTTCTTCTGAGGTCAATCGCTAGACTTGATTTTCTCTCTCGTCAGAGCTCGCCATTAGTTTATGTCTTATACCATGACCGACACTTGAGCTTGGGTACACGTTCACATGAAGTAGCTGTGTTGGTCACCGCAGGACTGACTCCATGTGCGGCAAGGCCGACCCTGGAGTCATTGATTACACTTAAGAAGACAAGTATTATCCTCTCTCATTACGAACAACCAAGCTGAGCATTACTCACATAAGCAAGTGTGACCGAGCGTTTAGATGAAATAATTCCCTAGTGCTTAATGTGAGGTCAAGGGAGAAGTGGGAAAAGAGAAGACCCATAAATCAGTGAACTAACGTTTAACTTTCGTTTTTCCCAAAGATGAACACTACTGACAAGTTCTTACGGGATCAGATGTAGAGTCTACCTCACTGTTTCTAAGTGAGTTAGCTGTTAAGTCTATCTGCTTGCAAAGTCTGCTTAGTTTCTGCCAACCAACCCTGCAAATGAATATTTTACTTAGGGTAAATTTTGGCGGGTTCAAAAAACCTTTGCCACGCATTGAGAGTTTCACTCAGAAATCATCGGGGACATAGTCCTAAAAAGCATTTTGCAACAACTCACGTCTGACTTGTAGTTGGACACGCCACAGAGCTTGGCCCATTGAACTTTCCGCAAAACATACGTATTCACCGGCGTCATCAGCTTGAACAGCATCGAACCGAATTTGATTTCCCTGCCGAGGAATTTTAGTTATTTATTACAGCATAAACGAGTTGTTGGCTGATAACTGTGAAGTTAACTTAAGAGTAACCGGAAAGTGGACATTTCAAATTATGGAAAAACATTTCAGTTAGAGTGAGACGTAAAATTTAAAGACGCAACGACCTATTGAAACAAAAAAGTAGTAGTATGGAAATATGGCGCATTTTTTCTGAAATAAATTTTAAAATCATTTAGAACGTACACTGCGATAGATGGAAATAATATCTGAACCGTAAAGGAAAAGTGACAGGATAGTCATAAGTTGGCTACACTTAAGGATGATGGAAATTTACCTGTTAAAACTAACTTTCAACTGCGTAAGTCGATACTAAGCGGTGTATTCGAGTAATTCATCGGCAGATCTCGTGGTCCCGGTTGATATTTGCGTTCGCGCTTGTGAGCATTTTGACCCACACTTCACTGATTCCACGTCCAATGCATTGCAATGGAAACATAAACTGGAACCCAGTAAGAGCAGAGGCCAGGTTTCATACCATTTCATAAGGAGGCACGCCTGTCATTCCGTTAATTCTAGCAGACTCGGATATCGCACTCAAGTTGCAGCCACTAACCACATCTAATCCTCTGGCTCACGTGCTATTTCAATAGGTGATGCACATTGAAGGATTTCCGTTATTAAGGCTTCCGTGTGGACGGAGACTTCATTTAATCCAACTGTAATGCATTATTCGTTGTACAATTGACCAACCTCAACAGGATAGTCATTGTTTTTCGGGGTGACTGGGTAACCCGCGAATTAATTATAGACAGTCAGGGATTAACACTGGGAACTGCAGATTCCGTTAATTCTGGCGAGCAAACAATCAGCAAATAGTGGTAAGGTCTGACTCATAATTGCGATTGCGGAATTTTGAATCCCGGCCAGGAAATCTTATGTAATGTCAGTGGACTCAGACCCGAAAAAAGCCTCTTGCAATTCCTATCGAAGTGGACCATTAAATTACTCATTGATGTGACATGACGAATCATAAGCTGGTATTAAAATGGCTGGACAAACGAATTTGGGACATAAAAGTTAGCTGTCGTAACTCACATTCTTAGTTGTTCCATAATTACGAATTATGCTGCTCGGTCCACCCGTACGTTGCCAATAGATAAACGGAGTGGGGATTCCCTCGGCAGCGCAATCCAACACTACCGGATTGTTAACATCCGCTTCAGTGTTGTATGAAGACAAGTGATGCACGATGGCCGGCTGAGCTAGAAGACAAACGGAGAATAACAAGTGTTTACCATAACTCACTTTCCTTTGAGCTACTGGCTACCTGTACACTGGCTGTCTTATGGCCATTTAGTATTGCCTAATAACGAACAGCGGGTGAAATTAGAAGTGTTGTTAGTGTTTTTAATTTACTACTCATCTGGTCATCTGGGGTCGCCTTGAGAGCATATTCGAGTTCGCCAGATAGAATCACGGGGATTGCGGTTCAAACAGTTAGGGCAAATATGTTACGACCGGAAACCCTTGTTCACTAAATCCCATATGAACGTTATTTGTTAATTAGATGAAATGGTTTGGTATTTGGGCTTGAATTCCTTCTTTGCCTGAATGCAGTCGAGTCCACGTTGGCCAGTCACTTTGACGGAGGTCACTAGAATGCACTGCATCACACGTGGACCCATTCACTCACCCCGAAGCAATGAGACCAGAGGAATTTGGAATGGATTAGTTATATGGATGTTTGTATATGATGAGTGCATGCAGTTTGCCATATGCACAGAGTTCCGGGAACTTAGAATGGCACACCTACTCGGTTCCTTAATGTCATCTGTAACGCTCGCCGCTCCTAAGACTCAACAATTTTAATGTCGGACTGTGCGGTTGCAGAGGCAACTCTGAACCAAAACTGACGGAGGATGAAAACAGTCTTGTTGTATTTCTAGTGATTTCTGACAAACAATTACTCTATGATCGGTCTCATGTAGATTACAACTCACAGGAGTGGAGCAGTTTTCATCGATACACGGCGACTAAACAAAAGTTATATTCTCATAAACCTACTGCAACAACGGCGCTAAAAGACACAAACAATACACGTAAGCAAATCGTACGACATGTTGGTGACAGCTTGACCAAACTTATCGGTCACGTTAACTAGATGTCGAGCGACATCTTGAAGAGGTAATACACTATTCAAATTGAGAATGTCCACTGGGTGCTTTTTTGTTACATAAATAGTGATGTGTTGCTTTTTGCTGAACCGGTTGTCATACACCCCTGTTTGCCTACCCTATGTATAGTAATGGGATAGCATTACCATGACGTGAACGATTGATGCATATGCACTCCCGTTTTTAGGTCATACCACTTGTGTTATGTGGATCCCAGTTTTTTCGGCTTTTCTGTACGTTGAAGCTAACAGTCTTTCCTTAAGTCATCCAGTAGCTGTTGTAAGATTGATCTTGAGTGCGTTGATTGTTCCTTAATCTATTTTTCGAAATCCTGAGCTGTAGAATATATGGCGACATACTCGACAATTAAACTGCTTTAACACGTCTTAGGTAAACAGATTCATCACGTTGTTAGACCCACTGAAGTGCCTGGGTAAACTTTTAATAAAATCAGAGTAATATAAGTGACACAAACCGTCTGAGTGTGTCTGCAGCAAACATATCATATTATGTACTCGCTTATTATAAACTAATCTGGAGGATCTAAGCGCTTCGACATGAAACACTATTGTGTTCACCAGGCTTGGCCTTTGGGTTACAAACGGTTGATCACCAAACGAGGTGTCATCATCGGTGTGTATGGGTCTAAGCAATACGGCTGGGAAATCTTGGTAAACACCTGCCAGTGTAACTAATAACACAACGGCCTTTTGATATGAAATCTGATAGATTACTTCTTGTTGTCTGTGAACCTTTGGACTTGCTTTTTTGATAGCCTTTCGTTCTTTATGTCAAATCTCTAAACTGCTTAAGAGAAACAATTTTGAGGAGGACACGGAAAGTTTTTGCAAACTTAAGAAGACTAACTAACTATTCGGTTTATTCCCGTATTTTTGGTTTGTATTTCCTATCAAATAAATTCCTTGAAGATTCTTAAATGACCAAGCAACCCTGATTTTCATGGAAGTGTCTGAAAACATTGTAATCCTTACAGTCCGTCTATCTTGTTAAGATATTTTAACGAAAAGTAAACAAGGCTTTGTCTTCTGAAGAAGGAATTTATAACATCTCAAAACAGCAAATCTTGTCAGTAATTACAATGGAAGTATGAAAATCTAGACTTACACACCCACCTTAGCGGCCGGCGGTAAACTTCTACATGAACTGTAAAAGCCGGTAATCGGAAGAATCGTGTCTAATTCAAAAACGTTACAAACGAAACTTGCTAATCTATAGTCACGCCAAGATAAGACAAACCATGAGGTCCAGGTTGAAATGATGACGTTTATCGCTTTGAATACATAAAACTGTGTAACATACGAAAAACTGTTTATAAGCATGTACAGAGCAACAGAGTGTAGAACGTACCAAACACACGCAGAATCCGCTGGATACGCGCCGATTCCACAGATCCTGTATATTGACACTCGCATGTGTAGATGCCTTCGTATGTGATATCCAGAGACATGATTTCTAATCTTTTCAGCCAAAGAATACAAAAGTTCATTTATAATTTACACACGTTCTGCCAAAGGAGGAATTCATTGAACGACTCAAATTCCCCGATTAATTCACTCGTTATAAGTAACCAACGTTTTCCAACAAAACCATTAGTAAGTATAAAAGAAAAACATGGTTGCGTAAACATGTTAACACTGATTATAAATCAAGCTATATTCCTATGCATTTAAAAACATGTAATTACATCTTAGCGATATTCCTTAAAACTGTCAAACAGCGCTCGTATAAGACGGGTTAACAGCAGCCAGTGTTGTGCAATTTTGAATGATATGTCTCAATCTAAATGGACGTTAGTCTTGCCTTAATTTATGGGCTAGATTTCGAGATTTTCCGAGGTTTGTTATCAAGGCTATACCCCAGTCAAGCGTACAATACGCTGGGGGACATGAAGAACAATTCCTCACATATGGTAGAATTATTTCTATTGAATCTTATATTGAAAAGTTCCGCAGATTGTTGAAGGAATACCTTAAACAATAATCTTGATTTGGTGGTTAGTTTTAGCTTCGCGTTGCACTTGAGCGGTGATTACTGAACCAAACTTCCCTCTTTGGGTACGAAGGGCCGGCAGTATTTTGAAGATTTCGATCTTAGAAGGAGTGCCTTTAAAAGATACACATACCCTTGGGCAAAATGTTGGGTTTCCTACAAAACAAGTACGCTTTTCATTTTGGCATTTTAGTACTCAGTGAGACATTGGGTGAAAAATCGAATGCCTTTACATTCTGTCTACTCACTTGTCTGTAGCCACAATTCTGTCTCTGAGAGGGGCTAGTGAACCTGTTATAATATGTGATCACAGGGTTCATGAGGCCCAGCTTATATATTGCGCTGCTAAACCAAACTGGGAATGTGCATGTGGTACTGCTAGAATATGATATTCCCCGGAAGAACGTTCAACATTTTTTTATTTTGCAACATCATTCAATACTGATCGGACACGTCTATACAATTTTACTTACAAAATGACCTCCCGTAATTCTGTTTTCTACAATGAAAGAATCCAATACCAAACCAACAAAGAAATGTTCCATACTATCTAGCCTCAAGTTCGTCTCTAACAAACAGTGGGTCATTTTGATCGTGGTGACCTTTCTCAGATTGTGTGTAATGTTGAATGATCATCGACTACTACACCAGATACATCCTTATCCGATGAGGGCTGTATTAACATCGCTTCCTCGATTTGTTGAAATTCAACCGCTCGTCGCATCGAACCTGACCTACTGTCTGTAGTCCTTATTTTGCTATGAACGGCTCTACAATAACACTAAGAACGAAGTTTGACTCAACATATTCCGTAACAGTAGTTTCGTTTGACGGTTGTTACAATGATCGTACGCATACTGCAGGTTTTGTTCCTACTAAACTGTATTCGAAAGATACTGTGCAGAAAGGTGTAGGTCATGTCTTGTGCACAAACATTAAATCCATTCCTGCTCTCAGTGCTATAATCTGCTCGAAGATTCTTTCCTGTATCGATTAGAGATGACTGGAGAGGGCCTGAATTTGCTGCCTCTAAAACTGCCCCTTGGTGGTAGAACTTTTAAAGTATAACACCTTGTAGTGCTACAGCCTTAACTCATGCTGGTTATGTTTTTCAGCAGTACGCTTTACAAAAGAGAACTCGATTAAAATGCATCAAAACGCAAGACTGATGAGATAATCCAAAATGTTAAATATTTGGGATGACTTTGCCACTTGGTAACAATTTTAAAAAGGATGGTCAAGCCTGTGTGTATAGCAATCTCCGAATGCTAGACAAATAAACCGGAACCAATAAATTTTTACTAATAGGCGGTTGTAAGGTTTCCTGAAAGTAAACTATTTTTAACTCTGCTTACTCAAAGTGTATCCATCGTTGGATCTGAACACTTGGTCACCTCTTAAATACAAAATGGAATATATCAATGCGAGGTTCTGCTTTTAGAAATGAACGGCGTTCTTACTGCGGGCAGAAATTTATAACACACTCTCTCGCAAACAGACGCCGATGCACTGCATACGCGGAAGGCTTGGACGTTCTTAGTGTAGTCTCAAACGACCACAAAACGAACCTGTATGCTATCTTCCTATCACTAAAATATTTCTGCTTATGTTTACATTCAGAGAATTGACTCTTAGAAGAAGCTGGGAAAGTTTATCGGTCGCCGTATGATGTCAACTGATGCCTATCAGAAGGAATAAAACACTGGGACCATCGTTGAATCCCTCAAGCCAATAATACAGAACACGTCGGAAAATTTATTGGACTGTGTTCTTAATGTCTTGGACATTCAAATGTTCTTTGTTTTGGTTGAACCATCAAACATTTCCTCAACGTATTTACCTACATTTATGTAAAAGAAAGCGCATTCTTTATTACTTAAACCATGATGGCCTTCGTCTTTACCGTTTCATTTTTGATAAGAATTTTAAACCATACAAACTAACGAAAACGTCTGGTGTTAGTCTCGGCCAAAGAACTATCAGGAAGCTATTGCTGTGTTTGTTCCGAACACTCTGTCTGTCAAGAATTGAAAAGGTTCTAGCTAGGTAAGGATCACATGGGGTAATGACCGCTCAAAGCCAGTCACCAGTTTCCCACTTTTTGGCTATACTGATGAAGTGTAATTTGGTACTAATTAGAAACTCAGATAGTCGAAGTTTTGTTGCGCTCTAATCGTGAAAACGGACGATGCAGCAGTTATTTTAGCTTTTTTTACTTCTCAAGGAAGACTTGTCCAAACGCCAAGACGAGGCGTATTTTTCTAAAGCCCGTGGAAGTTCATCCGTTTTTGAAATGAACTGTAGTTCATATAACCACATCGCGGCCTGATTAACGGGTACTTCAATCCGAGTTAGCATAACCTCTTGTGGTAGGACAGTATGTAGACCGTACGGTAAAATGTCTGATCGCTTCAAAGTATATTAACTGTATGGAGAGATCATCTCAGACTCGTGAGCATCAAATCACATAGTGGTGAGATTACTGGTTGACGGGCTTTGATTCGTCCGCTGGAGCCGTTATGGCTGTTTATACACCATGCTATTATTCGGACAAGAGTAGAGCGCTGACATCTGCACCAGTCCAAATGACGAAATATCCAATACTAGCTTAGAGTGAAGTAACTATGAATATCAAAGAACCTTCTACAGAGTATTGTTGCGCAGGTTGAATGTTACCGTTGCCACAGGTTTTATAACAAGCGGCCCGAGGCTTCGTTATGCATGGGGAGATTCAGCCGTTGTTAACAAATGGTTAAAATATCTATTCTTATGATTCTGTTTGTCTGATGAGATTGTTACGAGCGGTGGACTGCATGCTCGCAGTTGTGAGGTAGAACTTCTAGGAAGGACGCCATCAAAAATTAAGGATCACTTTGCACAGTTCAATTGCAGACGGGGTGACCGAACTCGTGGATCAGACTTAGAAGCAAAGTGGGTAGCTTGTTCACTATGGGGTGCTCGACGAGGGCACACATTATCAATTGAAATTAGGACGTACTGATTCACACCATATTAAGAATTAATGCACAGAGGATATGTACACAAGGGTTTCGAACACAGCGACCAATCCAAAAAACTACACATTCTTGTGGAGTTATACAGACGGGATTATTATCACTCCAATTGCCGCTGTTCAACTCAGCCATGCAAATAAGATCAGCACTCAAGTAACTGAACGCTAGTAACGTGTAGAAGGAAGCACAAGTGCACTGCAACCGCAAGAGTTAAAAGGGCCTACATTCCGTACATCTGTGGAAGGGTATAAGCAGCCATTCATGGTAAAGAGTAAACCGGCGCGCTGTCAAACTACGTTCCTGCACGTTCTATAACAGTGTTCCGGTTGTATTGTCCTGTTGTACCTGTTAGCCTTTAAGTAGTCACAATGGGTCCTGTGTATTTGAAGATTTACTGAAACGCTGTGGCGCAAAGCATTCACACGTTAATAATTCACGGATAGGACTGACATCAATGAAAATAAATTATTAGGTAGCTAAACCGGAGAGTAAAGAAATGTGTGACTTGATATATTGTGTTGTGCAGGGACCATTCATCTTAAATCTATTTCTGGGCAGAATATACCGAGAGTTACGCCTCTTATTGGAGACCTATCAATATTAGTGTTATACTACCGGTACTTCTGAATTGAACCCCAGTTCTGGCAAATAAATCAGTGTGTACAACCGCCCGTATGAGATTAATGTCCAGTCCAGTCCACATGATCCAATTCACGATGTCGATAAACCTAAAAGCTTTTGCATCAAAAAGGGAACCAAGTGGTTCAAAACAATCACAGGCAGGCCTCAACTGATTGACACATCGCGCTATTGGGAAATTTTAAAACCTACTTCAGCCTGCCCTGAATTGTCTGACCTAAAACAAGGTGCTTCCAGAAACACGTTTACTCAGTGTGTACAGTATGTCAAGAGGCGTATGGAACTGTTATCTGCTGGTGACGTGTGTTATGAGACGTTTTGCGTTTGAAGAATAAGCGTCGAAAACTGGGCGGACTAACACAACGCAAGAGGGCAAAATAACAGTTGCTGCCGCAAACCGATGGCATATTAATTAAGGACGGTAGCAGTGAGATCTGTGTCAACACAGACTTACATCCTCCCCTATCTTATGGGTCATTTTTTTTACCCTTGATGAATCATTGTGACCGAACATAAATGCCTCGCATCTCTTTTGCTTAACGGTTTGAATTATTTACAGAGCACTTACTGCAACCGCAAAGTGGGACAAGAAGATGCGCAACTTGATCCAACAGACAGTAGCTGCACAAGGTTTGGTTCTAATAAATGGAGACTTCAACCTTTTCAACCTCGATTTGTCATCGGTTAGTCTCCTGGCCAGGACGCCGTGAAGTTTTACAGCTTCACGTCAAAAGTTGGCCTAACTAATAACGTAACCCAAAAGGCAAGGTGGCCGGTAAGGGAACAAACCGCTCTGACCGGACTTTGTTTAGGCCAAAGATCAGTACATGCGGAATTTGAATGAGAGCGGCAGAGTATGTGTGAACGGTGAGAAAGTGACGCCTTTGGGAGACCCGTTTCCTTAAAATGCGTGAATAGATTCACAGAGCCAAACGGCTGTCGACGCATTGAGTTAAATTGGTAAGTCAGCAGTAAGGAAATGCTTAGTCACAATTCCTTACTACGGCTGCCGAAGAAACCTCTTTTTGCCCATCTCTTACAGCCCAGTGTAAGTCGTGGCTGAAGCCAACGATTTGGTGGCTCATAGAAAAAATATCTCCTTGGGGCAATTTTTTACTTACAGAGAATGATAACACACACCAGGCATGTCGGATTTTTGCACTAAACGTGTTAGTATTACGAGAATCGACCGTCTATGTCGCCAAATTGACATGGCCTAGTCGTTAACCTATTAGTTCAAAAGCAATTTTAGTAACGTAGCATTGTACCAAAATACAGAACAACTTTATCTATCCTAATAAACCTCTCTCATAGGTTCATTAAGTGCAAGTGTGATACGATGGATATATTTTGCGCAGATTTGGCTATAGTCTTTAGTAGCAACATGGAGGGAGAATTCCTAAACACAATGAGTAGTGACTTCTCGGCTAATTACGTTGTCCCTAATTTTACCATCTATGTGTAAAGCTGACTGCTCCAATTAAGTGAAGCTGAATCAGCAAGTCCGGATGAGATACCACTATCACGGCTGGAACAGTGTGCGAATATCTGGTGAAAAAGCTGGTCTACCTTCATCGGCATTCATATCTTACTGTCCAATTTCCAAAATCAGGGAAACACGGCGTTAGCTCACAGATATTTAGAGAGGGCGGCACTCTTTACCAGGTCACCACCATCATCGTAATACGTAGCTGGTAACTCTACTCTTATGCTTTGTCAACTTCACTGACAATATTGTAAAGGATTGCATCCGGAGGTAGGCGTGAAGTGTCTACTGAGACCAAAGAAGCAACGTCTTAGAAATGGTCACTCCCTTACCGTAAACCTGCTACTTGCAAGCGACATCTACTCAAGAGCTGAGGATGAACAATTACCAGTTTATTTTGTGCTACCCAAGTTGTAGAAAATTCACCACGACAAATCGTCACACTCCTCTACACAAACTGCAAGGCTGTTTCTGAGGAGGCATATGCGGACATTGACACAACAACAACTGGTGAATAAAGGGTGTACCGTAAAAGGCAAAGTCAAAGTCAGGTATTTTTTGTGCTGACTGAATCCGACAGGCTCACTGTTATTTATGGTATTTGTGAACGGCTTCTGGGTAGTCAATGCTGACTTAGTAATCTTTATGCACACAAGTGAACTAAAGGCATAAAGAGTTCAGCAATACACATAGACCCAGACATTTTTCAAAGGAACTTGGATGACGTGTTTCAGTTTGCAACAGATAATTTCTCACCACGTTAAACCAAAACTCGTGCATACTTCCCATTACGGCTAAACGGTGTTTCACATAGCGGATGCTTCGTTATATACAGTCATTTTAAAGTTAGATCTCGAAATATTGGTAATATTCGACGTTTAACAAAAAGGGCCAACAACAAGTTTTCTGTACAGAGCGCAGCACTGAAAAATCCGGAGCAACGCGTTTTGCTCGTCAGTTCATGGCAATAGTAGGACTACTGTCAGAGTTGAATATCCAAGCATGCACTCCATACGTAAAAATGACATTCTTGCTCGAGAGTGTCCAGCGACAGAGGACTAAGAGGGTGGAAGGTTTAATCATCCTCTCGTACGGAGAGCAAACATCAGCACTAAATCTTTTTCGTTGAAATAGAGACCAGTGGAAAGAGATCTGTTAATGGCTATCAAAATATCAAGGAAATCAGATCACATTAATAGATCTTCCTTTTAACGTGTCGACATTGTGGCTTTGTTGAAGAGCATTTCAAGCTAGTCATACTACGATGCCATCAACGATGCAGGTAAACGTTTTGGTATTCCTGTCTGTGCTTTCTTGGATCCACTGGCGAAAAAGTTAGTGTATGAATGGCGAATAGATACGTTTTGGAACATCTTGAAGGAAAACTTACAACAACGTTAACTTCCGTCCATCGGTTACTTCTAGGGTGATACCACAGGAGTAGTGCTTTTACTAACTTTCAGTTATTACCGTGATTCCCAAGATGACTATAATTGTTGTTGATTATAATCTCAGAAAATTTAGATACACTTTATAGCATCCCATTTTTATGGACCTCACTCTTACCATCTCTTTCATTATTAATGGTAGTTGAATTACCCTGTTTCACTGCTTTTTATCCTCCGCATCAAACCGGTGTTCACTCCTAGGGCTCTCGGTACGTGGATTTTGCCATCATCAATCACATCACATACACAGTCGTCACTTCCGCAGTTCCCGAAATTGGAAAATGTGGCACTTCAGACTATCGGTAAAATAAATAGTGCTAGAGATCCAGATCACACACAACTAAAGAAAAAACGAACTCCTTGAATACAGGACAACTACACAAGTCTAGCACTTTGACTTACGCAAAGAAGACATGATTACTGGTTAATTTGTAGTAAAAAGTTGTATAAAAAAGCATGAAGCACTCAGAGTACCTGACTGAGTCCTGCTGTTTTCCCTGCCCAACCTTCCACCGGGACATATCGCGTGACATCAACCCATCATTGATGACCTCCGGGGTCTGTTCACCTAGTAAATTATCTCGCCGCCATAAAATCTGAAACAGGATATTCAAAGTAACCACATATTATATAGATACCCTAGCATCTCGAGGCATGTTGAAAACGTTACACTGCATTACAACCGCTTCTCCGACAAGCCCTTTTATTTCAACTGTTTTGTTGGGATAATGTATAATCCGTCCAGTGTATTCAGAGGGCGTTTCGTTCAGTATGGAAACTTCAGGCGTCACGACGGGTTCATTGCAACTGAGTTCTGTAAGAACGATATTATATATGTACATACTACGACCTTTAAAAGTGAGTATAAAACAGAGCACTTTCAAAGTTATGATTAATTTGTGAACGAACATCCGGAAGTGCGCTAAAAGGAAAGGAAAGAAAGATTATCACCGCTAATGATGCCAGTTGAAATTATGCTGGAATTAAAAGTCCATAATTAAACATAGGAATGCCATATATATTGAAACAAAAGCTAATTTCTCCTACACTACACTGTTTACGAATGTTTGTAATGGCGCTGTTGTTTATTTTTTTCAAGGTCACATTATTTTGGCGACTAAAACAACGATCCGGCAAATTGATACACAGGTTTGGGACAAAGGTTCAGAGTATCCGAATTTGGTCGGTTTCACTTGCTTAGTGTCAAGCGCGCGTCTGTTGGCTTGGAAGGCACTCACTTAAAACAGGATTCAACATCGAAGAACGCCTCCCGGTTGATGCAGTGTTTGTAGACTTTACGAAAGCGTTTGA
Organism: Paragonimus heterotremus; assembly: GCA_013368495.1. Classification (NCBI taxonomy): domain Eukaryota; kingdom Metazoa; phylum Platyhelminthes; class Trematoda; order Plagiorchiida; family Troglotrematidae; genus Paragonimus; species Paragonimus heterotremus. The sequence continues at coordinate 43,003 of LUCH01004965.1, forward strand.
TAAAGTTGATCACAGTATACTACTGGGCAAATTGGTTAATATGGGCTTATGCAATGAGGTTTGTTTTGGGCTCAAACAATACCTATCCTGTCGGACATATGCAGTTAGAGTTAATGGCCGTTCAACGCTGCAACTGGTGTACCACAATGCTCCATACTAGGTCCCTGATTATTCTTAGTCTATGTTAACGATTTCCCAGGCGTGAGTAACTTCCCCGTTGTGATGTATGCTGACGATACGAAACTGTGGCGTGTCTTACACAGCGTTTAAGACGCGGAAAACTTTCAAAGAGACCTAGATGCCCTGCATCTGTGGTCCGTGGAAAATCGACTGCCCTTCAACGCCTCCAAGTCAAAGACTATGCACGTTCGTCCTCATAGCACTAGAACATATCGCATCGGTGGAGCTACCCTAGTAGCTGTCCACCAGGAGCGCGACACAGGTACCGTGGTTGCCTCAAACCTCTCCCATAGTACTAACACTATGCTACTGGTAAAGAAAGCTAGCAGCAGGTTAGCTATGCTTAGTAGGATCTTCGGGAATTTCCCAATCG
>LUCH01004966.1:8980-42546 GCA_013368495.1 Paragonimus heterotremus
TTCGTAAAATCTAGCATCGAATGCTTCAGTCCATATTACGGATCGTTCTGAAGAATATCATGTGACAGAATTGGGTGGATTGATATCCGGTTGAAGATATTATTCCTCGAATTTCCCGTAGAAAGCAAATAAACTAGATGCTCCACAAGGAGATATTTCTTTTATTTGTTGGTTCCTATTCAAGGTAGTACAGGGTCTTAATTAATACGATTCCCGAAACCCTATTCACTTTGTACATACCTTATATTTACATGATTCTATGTTTCCATCACTTGTCGGGACATTCAAACTTCGGGAATATACTCACACAATGGTTTGTGTGATCACGTCAATAAATTTGACAGCACAATAATTATCACAGCGAGTAGACGAACAGGATTTGTAACTGACTTAAAAAGCTCGGCTGATATCGAATAACTCATTCAATGAATTGTCATTTCAGTGACTTCACATAGTCTATCCACTGTACTTTCTTAAGTAAATCAGTCAAGTTTACGGCAAGGTGTTTGATAGAGTGGCAATTCTGATTGTGAATGCATTATACTATGTGTTGTGACAATCGTCCGATTATGACCAACCATCTATCAAACACAATTTACGGACTGTAGGGGTGAATTGTATGATGTCAAATGATATTTACCAGATGGACTTACAATCCTCATACAAATTCAGAACTGAAGAAGAAACAACCTAACGTCCACATGTTTACTGGTTAATAGTAGGGAATTTTGGTCTACTTTAATGAAACATCCTTCCGACAGGAAGCACTAGACTCGAGTTTCGTTTCTGTCGAAGCATGTCATTGGTGTATATTCTTGCCATAGTCGGAATTAGGTCACCGGCCACGCTCTCATTCTGACTACTTAGCCATCAACCACACATTAATTGTGACTGAATCACCCCGCTCAACCACGTTTGTCTGCGTATAATTATCGTGTTGTCTGGTCGCCTCTAACGGAGACAATCTATGACTCCATGACTAGGACAGCTGTACAAGCATTCAAGTTATTGGGCGATATTTTACTTACTAGCTCATTGTGATGGATCTCAGCGAGCTCTAGCACTAACTTAGTATAGTGCATCTTTTCGAGATAGGCTGACTATGAAGTGTATGAGAATGTGATAGCCAGGATCAGTTGTGAAAACATATATTCACGGAGTTAATTCCACAGATTCTTCCTAATGTGTGTAGTTTATGGGAAAGCGCCTACGTATTGGACTTCACGAGCAAAAATTATCGTTCGATTCTGAAATTTGTATTGGTTGTCCATTCACTTGTCTATGAACAGTCAGTATACCCTAAATTCATTGGGACTGATTGACTTGATTGACCAATATAAGTGAGGATTGTCGTGTACCAGTTCACTGCAGTGTTGTTTGAATGATGATTCCATATGAATAAATACGGTTAACTGGAAGGAGTAGACTAAGGGTACGCGAATCTAGAATATATATCTCGTCCATGGGAAACAGAAGGCAGAACGTGAGCGCAATCACTATATTTTTGCAAACACTAAACAATAGTTAATTGAACACTGCCGTCAGGCACATCATCATCATCAACAACAACAACAGATCCTACTACTACCGATACTATTATCACAATCGGATATATTGAACAAGATGTTAGTTTTTAATATTTTAAGCATGAATCAGTCGAACATCGCAGGAGCAATGTGTAGAGTGAGACGAGCAATACGCTTCAGATGGGCTGGTGTATGAAACCGGAATTGCATAGGTCCGTTTCGCAACATGTTGTTTTAATGGAAATAACGACGTTCATATCTTTTGGAACACACGTTTTAGTCGTGAAACATATTCTGCTGATGACTGTATTCCCATTACTGGCAGTCAATTGAACTATCTGAAATGGAAATGTAAAATCCAGTCATTAGGCAAATAACGGTGTTGTTCGAATGCGACGAAATTGTGTTACTGCAGTCGGTTACCTCGTGTTAATCCCAAGCTTTACAAATGAGTGTACACATTCTTACACGCTAAATCTCCTACACTACACTACACTGAATCTGTCTGTTTGGATGCAAACTGAACGATGTGGTTGCAAGCTTGTTGGGTACAAGTGCTAACTAATTCATCCAAAGACTTGGTGTTGAACGCATGCAAATGATGAATGTGGTTTATGTTAAGCACGAAGGAAGTATTCAGCATATGCCGATAAATCTGACTTACTGAACATTGCGCACAATCAGTCGTGCTTTTATCCGTGTCGTTGTTGACCGCTAGACAATCCATGCATTGATAGCACTGGATACCATCTGAAATGATGACACCGATGATTGTGACCATGCACTTTTCTTCAAGAATTTTACTACAGAAGCCAAAAACGTCGGTACACACGCTTCATGGCATGGCAAGCTCCAGTGTGTATTAAAAAGTGCGTACTATAAAACGGAATAATGTAGGGCGGAAAGTAGTAATCAGCTGTGAAATTGAACTAAAGGTGACTGTCTGTTTGGATCCACCTGGTATTGGCTCTTCAGGTGTTGTACGGTCGCTGATTTCGGTGTTCTTTTATGATGGTTGTTTCATATACTCTTGTTTGTTCCGAATTCTACTTGAACCATCTGCCGACTCACACATGCTGGGATGTGTTTCGAACCTGCTGTTCTTCGTAGGATAACCTTCTATTCTGTAATACTTGATAGTATATACAGAAGCTTGTCTGGCCATGAATCGTGCTTAGTATCGTTTTTCATTATGCTACCAATAACTGTGGTAGTCATAATATATGGACAGTTTAGTTTAATAGATATAACATCGAAGTTCAGCTTGAAGACTTACATGTAACTGTGAGGGTTCCAACGATAATCAGCAAACCGAGAACGAACGAGTGGTACATAATCAGTCTTGGTTTCGATGCGTGGGAACTTGAAGAGAACCGATTTATATGAGCTAATTCTGTCAACGGACTCTTACTGTCGAACAGGGAACCAATCAGAATCGTGGTGTATGCATTCACGGACGCCAACAAGTTGAGTGAGTTGAGTGAGAATGTACAATCAGCACAGTGCAATTCTGTGTGCTGAACCACCGCTCGGGCGCTGGTGGCTAACTGCCAACTATCCAGTTTGTGGTCATTCACCATCGTATACCGACATACCAATATGGATGCACACTAAATCATAAGATAATGTTATGGAACGAAATGGTATAGAACTAGAACTGCTCAGTCTTATCATCATGACGGTTTCCTTCACCAAAAACGAAAATACTTGAATGTGTTTGTATATTTTGTCCTTAGTTTACTTAAGACATTTGGTTGGTGCTGAATCCCAGTTGTTTGCAACATGTTATTATGGTATGCATAGAGTGATCCAGAGAAATGTGAGCAAACTACTAATTATTGCCTCTCAATCTGATCAGTCGTGAGCTTGTGAATAACATGGAAAGGGTGGTTGTTGGTAGACTTTGAATCGCTAGCCTTGGGGATGTGAGTGACTCCAATTGGTTTAATTTAGACATTGGTAAATTTCAGTGGGAAATTTAACTGAAGCACGTATGTTCGAGTTAAACAAATTATGTAATGTGCAACGGAAGAAGAGGGGAGCTTCAAGGCATGGCGTAGTTCAGGAAGTTTTCTTGCCGGTAATTTTCATTCCGATTAGGTCAGGCTGAATTGTGAGTGGTTCTTTATGGAAAGTGATCGATATCTGGGTCAGTCACTTGCGCTGCACTCATCATTGCTAAATCAGTGTCATTTTCAACGGAAGTGGTGAAATCCATAACTCGTGGAAGTGCGTCCGTAATTTCGTTTTCGTTACTTAACACCAGTCGTACAATAGCTTTAAACTGACTGATATAGTCAAGGTGCTTTAAAATGGTAGACGTTTAGAAAAAAATGGTTGAAGGTTGCCAATGACCGACAACTAACTGTAGTAACATGACACCGACAATTGGGTTGGGAGCGTCGATCATACTTGACTGCGATGCGTTCGAATCAGAGAGAGCTAACTGGGTGTTTGCGTCCTCGTGTTTATTGGATACAGTGCGTTCAGATTCTACGAACTGGAATTTGCGTCTACCTTCTTCCGTGGATGTCATTCATCAGCCGCAGAATATGAACAGACCAGGCTATGAACCGCCAGTAGTTGTTGGCCGGACCACAAATATGACGAGGTTGATCAGAGGAATCCAGCTGCTGGTATTTAGATTGCCAATTGATAGGTAAATCGTTAATATGGAAATTGTATTACTTACAAGTAGTTGGGCAGATTTATGAATTTAGATGAGACTTAACTGTGAAACGTCAGGGCTTCGACTGGATTCGAACCAGTGACAGAAACACCATGCCTCTACGCGGCAAGCGCTCTACCAGTTGAGCCCCTGCCGTAGCTTCGTATCTCAGCTGGTAGAGCGCTTGCCGCATAGAGGCATGGTGTTTCTGTCGCTGGTTCGAATCCAGTCGAAGCCCTGACTCTTCATCTAAGTATGGAAATTAGTATAATTATAGTTTTATATCAATAGATCGACGAATGTAAAAAGACGAATTAATTAAATTTAGGGCGCTCGATAAAAGCGGCAAGGTAAGACAACTTATTCACATTCGTCAGGCTCATCATTTGTTGGAACCATCCAGCCGAATAATTTCCAGGCTGCTCTTCACTATCGAGACAACGATTCGGCGCGTTCTTCGGAAATTTGGTTTACAAAGAAAGTTATACCAGGTTATGCGTGTAAAGATCGTGTTGTTGTGACATGCAAAATAATAACTTGTCTAAAGTAGAAATAGATTGCAAAGCAAAGTGTACGATGGGCTGAGTCCGTCAAAAATATTATTTAGTACAATCCTCACAAATACACGGCTATTGTCTATGGGTTGTAGACGGGTCAGATGTTACCACTACTCGATTCGTGTACACTTCTCGATTATGGAGTGGTGCACTGCGTTCGTGCTAGTTCCACGCTCACAACATTATTTCTACTCAATTTGTCCATGATTAGTCCGCCTAAATTCTGCGAAATACGGGACAGATAATCAAGAACGGTTGCAGTGAACAAAGTTCAGTCGGATAAGTGGTTGATTATCCCAGTAGAGGTGTGTAACTAATTTAGTTGGAACGGAATGTTATTCCCTATCTAAACTGCAAAATGTATTAGGTAGACGGTCGAAAGTTAGCCACCCAATCCGTCTGAAATACATCAAATATTTGAATTTGTACATACTGTACTGAAATTAAAACAAGTAGTTTAGTTTACGTCGACATACTTAATCATATAGCCATGTTGTGGTCGTTCGGATAGGTGGGCCCCTAGCAGTTGCAGCACTTGACATACACCCTATTTCGGTGTGTTCTCTTATACATCGCTATGGAATCTGAAGCTCAACGAACCATGTCTCAGGCCAGTTCTTTGTTAAATCATCTGAAAGCAGTTTCCTCATGCTGGTCGGGAGTCCAATGACGTTGACGTCGTTTGTGCAGAGTCACCATGCATTTCGCAATCACTCCTTTTTTTACAACCCATTCAAATGTGTGAGTTTCAAACTTGTCCCTCTTTAGATACTAGTCTTTCGGAAACGTCTGCTGAAATTGCATTAACCTGAACCGTATAACGTGTTCATCTGCAGTAACACATATTTCACACGAACATTTCACTCAAAACCACGTGCCCCATCTGATCTGGGGAAGTGAGACTTTGTCTTGCACGTCAAAAATGGGGCAACATCCAGATTGTACTCATCGTCAACTCAGTCATTTTTGATGTACCAGAAACGATGAGAATTCGACATTCGAATACGCTGATTATACTCAACAGAAAACACACACAGAAACTGGAGAGGCTGAGAGGGAGCATACTCTGTTACTAAGGATCCGTGAAGTCAGACCGCGTGGTACTTTTTATTATCGGTCTCATCGGTGAGGATATGGTAGAGTGATTCAGAAAGAAGCATTTTTCTTCACTTGGGAAATGGTTCAGTCTTTTGGTAGACAAAGCCGAGGTTTGCTTCAAAATTCGCTTAGGGAGACCTATTGGTGAACTTTGATTCAGTTGCTAATGAAAGACCCAACTTTGTTCTACTAGGATAAGTATAGGATTATGCCATTTCTGGTGAGCACAACAATGATCCACCTGGGTGAACCACAGAGTGCTAGGTCATGTAGCTTGGTTAGGGAACTCCAGTCAGATCGAAAAGTAGGTGGACTGCTCACCCACTGTTATCCTGAATGTATTTGTGTATGGCCGTTATTTGCTGCTAAGTAGGATCACCATTGTGCAATCTTTATTGCTTATTATACCTTAAATAATGTACAGACTAACATCATCTCGCTGATAACAGAAATTTGCATGGTATGGTTAAATTCTTAGATCGTTGCATACTTAAATTGAGTTGGCTACTGCGCTTGATCTGGAGGTTGCTGTGTCGTATAAAATAAGTTTTGGAAGAATTTAGAATATGTTTAAGCCAGTTTATTTTCGGATGCACAAAACAACTACTCACATGGCTGATGATAGCACACAGATACTTTACGATTATCAAAATTTCATTTCACGAGTAACGTTCATATCTGACCGTGTCTTGTCTTTTCACTCATCTACGTTTTCGGTCTAAGTTTCTAGTTAACGTGTGGACATGGGGATGTATCCAGTCTCTATCCTATATGTAAAGCTGCGTCTTCAAATTTACTGTAATCATTCATCATTGGTTGATTCACGTGAAGCATGCGTGGACCGTAGATTTCATCTCGATTCCATTCAGTCAAGTACGAGAAACTGATGCAAATTTTAGAACATAAACATTAATTTTGTGTAGATTCGGTGAGTCCGGGTTGTCACATCCACCCAGTCCAGTGTAGTATTATTTTCTGATAAATTTATTATTGAAATGCTGAATAGCACAATCACATTGGACAGAGAAGTGAGTTGAATATCTAGCATTATCTAAATGATCGACGGTTGAATGACTGCTATTGAAAGGTGATGAATGGAACCTAGCACTTACCAACTCAAAGTCTCAAACTAATTACTTCATGTTGTTATCGTAATCGGATTAAGCCTTAACGTGTAGTACGCTGAGAAGATATCTGTGATTGCACATACGCGTCCAGATGCAAATTCATGCATGCAGCCTGTTATTATTGCGACAGTATTTCTAAACAGGATGGTCAACTGAGAAATCGTAACGGCATAACTTGTGAAAGGAAGTTCCAGACCAGGTGTTAACATATAAGTAGTTGTTATGGTGGCAGCGAAATTGTCAAATTCCTTCAACTTTTATATGCAATGAACCCCGTAACCAGATTTGGAATAGCGTCCTATATTGCCGTACAGTAAGTCACAATCTCATTTGTTCATTCAAGTTTTAAATTATTCCCAACAAGACACGTTGATCGACTAATTTCGATTGCGAAGGTTTTCTTTAAGCCGAAGAGAATTGTGTCATCGATCGATGTGCGAACACCCGTCAGTATCATGATCTGTCCGTATACTTGACTGAATGAACCATACGGTTGAATAAGTCAACGTATGCTCTATGTATAAGCGACCGATTGTCATTGGTTATTTATTAACAACTCACAATATTCCGCTACTTTCCTTGTTTTAGTGTGTGCTTATTCTTAATAGAGTCACTGAAAGTTGCACTGTTAAATATACTTATGACTCAAACGATTACGTCCTATGCACTGATAACCTGTTCGTGGGACCGTAGTATTCCTTTCTCCTGTGATCATATTTCACAAGGGTATAGTTCATCATCGTTCTGTTAAGTACACAGCATGCTTTAACAGGGGTTCGCATGTCTCAGCAAGCTGATACTTGACATTTACTTGGGTTCATTAATGTACAAGAACATGCACGCCTGGCTGTGAAACTGGGTTACCGAGTATTGGTTGTTAATTTTCCACCGGTGGGTTGCTCAACGAATCTTGTATACCATCGACTTGAAACGATTGAAAAATGCTGAATAACTGTATCTCAGGTATTCACAGGTACATGTGATGGCCAAATGCCCCCTGGTGTAGATATGCTTGAACAGGATTAGTGTACGCCTTATGGGTTTTGCTTCAACAGTGCAGTTGTGAATGATGCTTCACAGTCTATTACTTCTTTGTACAAGTTGGATTATTTTGACGTAACAGAAATATCGGCTTTCTTGGTGGACAGTATGAAGTTCACTGAACGCTTTTATCTAGAACACCTGATCGACCTTTATAAGCGTTGAATAGGTGTATACAGAACTTATTAACTCGTGATTTCAATGACAAAACCATCAATAACATTCTAATACACCCACTGCCAGGGTGCACGGTGAATCTTCATACATAGTACAGACCAAGTTCCAGAGATCTTTTATGTCTCACATTAAGAGTGGATAAACATTGTATAGGTTCGGTTACCATCTCACCGCCTGACAAAAGTGATCGAACGCACTAGTTCTCAGATTGTTAAATCTTCTTAAGTGGAGACAGTATTTGTCGTGTCATTTTTTCTTATTAATATACCGAACGGAAATGCTCTACCCAGTTGACAATAACCAGTTCTTTGGAACCTGTGCTATTCAGTCGTCGATTTGAAACATTCCTACTTAGAGACAATTAGTGTCCAGGGCTCAGTTGATGACATTACAAAATAAGTACACATATCACTAACTAAGTTGTGCTAATAGGATGAGTGAATGCGCTATGGAAATGTGGCTGAGAGTGAAAAAATCACGACAATCATATTTTTCGACTCACGGAATGTTTTTACCGGTATATGAACAAGTTATCACAATGCTTCAATTTTTCATGATGTTAAGAACATGGATGTTGTGGGCTCGCGAGTAAGGTGCCGAACAGAAAACAGTGAAATCAGTGCACACTATTCCTATAGTCTCTTCTGGTCCGTCGCCCTCCTGACGTTGGGACTTGCCCTTTTGTTCCTGAAGTCGCGTGTGAGTGGTACATTACTCAAAGAAACTGCCTGTAATACAACACTCCTCTCCTTTCTGAGGTTCCTTGGTTTCTCCGCATCTACTGGCAAATCCTCTCCGACCGACGTAGTGTTGCCTCCCGGATTATTGATCTCCCTCTAGTTCGCCGCGCTGGAATTTCGTGCCGCTTTGTTAACTCATTGACATGCACTCGTTTCGTCTCCCCGTCCCTCTTGATCGTGTATACTGGGCCTCGTCTGGCGACTACCAAATACGGACCTTTCCATTTAGACGGAAGTTTTCTTGATCCTAGGCCGCTGGTACCCGTGTTCTGATGATATTGAAATTTCACCCTTTTTCTTAGGTGGAACATTCTAGTTTTGCTGTTGCTTTACGGAATGCTCCTTTGTGTATGCCTGTGATACTTACAGATTTAGTTTGTCTCTTCCTCCTCCGGCACCCAATTATTTGATGGAATCACCATACTCTGGCCATATTCCAATATCCTGACCCACAGGAAGTCAGGGGGTTCTTCCGTACATCAATTGAAATGGAGATTTCTTCGTGCTCGCCTGCACAGACGCCCGGTGGGCCAATAACAGCAGTGGCAACGTAGACTCTCAGTCACCTCCTTTGGCTGATGACCATTCTTTGACCGTTCGGTTGTTACGTTCAGTTAGGCCTGTAGTTTGCGGGTGATATAGTGTCGTTAGAATGAGCTTGATTCCCAGTTGTTGCATGCGCGTTTGAAACTCCTGGCTTTCAAAGTGTGGTCCCAGATCTGTCAGGATAGCCTTTGGTACACCGTGGTTTGCTACGATGTGCTTCATCACCATATCTCCCACTGTAGATGCTTTCTGATCCGGAACGCCAGTCGCTTCGATCCATTGGGTAAACTGTTCTGTCATGACCGGAAAGTACTGGTTACTACGAGCGCTCAGTGGAAATGGGCTCATATGATCCATCGACCAGAGTTCACCGATTTCGGAGACTGGCATTGGCTGTAGGGACTGTTGGGCTCCCCGATTTTCGCCTTTCAGTAACTGGAATTGTTGGCATGCAAGCACGTAAGCTGTCACATTCTCTTTCATCTTCAGCCAATACGCTGATGGTCGTCCGAGTTGTGACTTATCGGTGTTGATCCTCAGTCTTCAGTTCTTAATTCAATTTAAGGCAGCATCTATATGGGCGGCATGTTCCGATTCCGTGTTAGTGTATATTACGATATCATCTCCATATACCGCCACATCATCCAGTCGTTTACCAGATGAACCATCGGGCGTCGAAGTGTGAACGGTGCCCCGGATAGGCCAAACGGCATGCGCTTGGATTGGTACTGTTTTTCGCCCATCGTGAATGCGGTTTTCTCACGATCCGTGGGTTTACTTGGTACCTGCCAGTATCCGCAGCGTAAGTCCAACATCGTGAATAACTTCGCCTGTTGAAGCTTGTCAAAAATATCAGCGACGGACGGTATTGGTACGACTGTGTTCTTTGTTACCTCAATCAGCCGTCTAAAATCTACACAAAAGCGATACTTCCCGTTGGACTTCTTCACCAGGAGAACAGGCGAGTCTTATGAACTGTTGGCTTCTTCGATAACATCGTCATTCAGCATACTCTGTACTTGCCTGTTTAATTCCTCCTTCAGATGAACCGGTATCCTGCCCGGTCCTTTAGGTCGAAGTGTTTCGGTTGTTCGTATTTAATGCGTAATCCCGTTGCAGAATCCGTACGGATTATCCTCGTTCGTAAATACTTCCGTATATTTCTCGACTGTGGACTGGAGCAAGGCTCTGTGCAAATGGGGGTATTAGCCGTGCGTACTTCGTTGACGCTATCCTGTCGCTGTCCTGTGAGTGTCAGGCAGCCGTACCTGGTTGACAACCTTTTGAGCTTCAGGTCAATCGCGGCATTTGTTGCAGCAAGGAAATCCGTTCCAAGAATCACTTGCCTGATGTGTGAGGACACAATGAAACGATGCGTGACGATATAGCCGCTGATACGCACCCTGTATTCTTTCACATCTTGAACCGGGAGACTATGATCTCCAACCATCCTGATCATCATGGATTTCGGTTCTGCGTTCTGTTTTTCTGCAGGAGCAATCAACGAAATAGCCCCCGTTATTGATCAAACACTGTCCTATCTCTCCATCAACTCCAGCCCTTGTATGTGCGGCCCCCTTCTCAATCGCTCCATTTACTAGTTGACCCGCCTAAAAAAAAGAACAATCATGAAACACTTTACTTTTTGACCTCTTAAACCGCCTTTTTAGACAATCCTCCCTCCAGCGTCCTTTCTCCCCACAGATGAAGCCGTCACCTAGTCGATAGTTTTTTCCCTGATGCTGTTTTTAGAACAGCTACATCCGCTACGAGCTGCTCCACTGTCTACTGCATTTCTTCCAATGTCTTCTTGTCTGTATTGCCGTTCGCATTCAATGAGGTCAAGGACATTGCTCCCAACTCCCGCGTCACCGTTGCAAGCTTATCAAGGTCCATCGGCCGTGCGACATAGACAATACGGACTTGGTCACGAACTATCATCGAGGGCCTTCGGTAAACTGCTCCGTTAAGGACTGCTGTCATGGTTCTTGATCCATTTCTAGCAGAACCCTGTCAGGGAAACCTTGCAGAGTCGCAGCGAACACGGATAGATCCGCTCCTTGTCCAAGTCTGGCGGCGTACACACTACTCCGATAGTGTCTCCTGGTCCGTCCTGGTGTTTGGGTTGGCCCTTGTGTTCTTGAAGTCACCTGTGAGCAGTACATTACTCACAAAGATACCGCGTGTTATACAACACCATCATTAATCGTGTGCGACCGAGTGAATCTTAGTATTGACAATCAAACATTTGCGATCTAATTATGGTGAAGCACAAAGTCGAAGTGAAATTTAGTCGTACAATAGAATTCCTGTTGTTCTTACCAACGACAGTTGCCTATACACTATTAAGCAAGATATTGTACGAGGCAATTCAGTGACAAACGAAAAAGAGATTCTGGTGTTGCATGCTTCCAGATATACTTTGTGATTTCCCGCTGTGTGAATGTGTCAGCTTTTTCAGTCGTACAGATTGTATGGTTAGGCGTTTCCGCCAAAAATATACCATGCGAGAGACGTTCCCACTAGCGTCTTTTCCACAACTAGAAATTGTTATAATCCTCCCAACCGTGTGGAATGAGAACACGACGAATTAGAAAGCACATAGATTTATAGCACACCATACGAGGCCAAAACAACTATCACGTTAACCATAGCTGTGACTAGTCTGAAATTTATCCATTCAGCAAGTAAAAACCTGTTGTTCCGATTTGGTAAGACATAAAACTGTAAACGGATGACAGGAAATATTTCATCGACTGTCAGCACCAACAGGAACGCGGTCGCAACGGAAGTGTGAGCTCTGGAACAAAGTTAGCAGTTGTTAAAGGAACGATTACCCTGTTTACCGAATTTGTTATGGAAAGCTTACTATTACCGTCATTAAGTTACTCACATTAAAGATGAATCATTGGGCCATTTGCTCATGTTTGAACGGATGTTTCGCACACAAACAGTTTATGTTGTTCGATGAAAAGCACTCACTCATATTTAAGGACGGAATGAACCTAGCTTATCTTATTAAGAAATATTAACAAATGGGCAATCTACTTATTCGTGGTTATCATACGTGCGTCATACATCTGAATTCTGTTACAAACCAACTGAGCTTTCGAGGAAATTATTTCATACTCCTAGTCTAATAGTAATCTCCATCTTATCACATGTGTGATATTCAGGCATGACTTTCTTTTATTGTTTCCTTTAGTGTGTATACACCGTTTTGTAGTCCTCAGCATGCCATTGTAGATCGAACAAATATCGAGGCCACAGAAAGTATGAAAGTAAGCCAGTGTTCAACAGAAATGTTTTATTTCAAATTGAACATCACCCACAATTGATCGCAACTGTCGCATCCCCATAGGCTGTCCAGTCGGCCCATTTCGAAAAGAAGCACTAGACTCGAGTTCCGCTCTCATTAGAACTCGTCAGTAGTGCATATCATAGCCACTGCCGGGACTTGAACCTCGGACACGCTGTTCATGAGGCAACCGTGTTTACCACTGCGCCATTGACCTCACATTAGGCACGACCGAATTATCATAAGTGAACACTCAACCACTTTCGCTTGTGAGTAATGATCAGGTTGCCCGATCGCCTCGAGAGGAGACACAGTTACTGTCTGTTAACTCCAATCGATGACCCCTCGACTAGGACTTCTCTCCAAGTTAAAATCACAGAAATCATTGACTTGTTGAGCGATATTTGGTTACTGGTGAGTAGTAGGGGATTTGGTTCACTTCAAGTTGGACATCACCCACAATTGATCGCAGCTGTCGCATTCCCATAGACTTTCCAGTAATGAACAGCATGTCCGTGGTTCAAGTCCCGGATGCAGTGGCGATGATATGCACTACTGACGAGCTTTAATGAGAGCGAAACTCGAGTCTAGTGCTTCTTTTCGAAAGGGGCCGACTGGAAAGTCTATGGGAATGCGACAGCTGCGATCAATTGTGGGTGATGTTCAATCTATATGAAAATCCAAATCCCCTACTACTCATCAGTAAGCAATGTTTTAATTGATGTTATAGGTCTTGCTAATATTGTGGACCCCAACGATGTAACTTACTCAGACAGTTATTAAGGTGAATTGATGTACATTTGGAGTTGTGGTTTACGTTAACCCAAACATGTGCTTTGATAAATGTTTAACCGTTGTGTAATATTGACAAGGTCGTCAGAGGATTTTTCATCTATGTTAGTGTACATTAACCCTTGAAACACTGAAGCCGTTTGAAATCAACTTATTTAACCGTCCATACTAAGTAATTTTGAACGTCAATCGATTAGCTAGGTATATATTCACCTCTGTGTGACCATGCTGAGTCACAGTGAGTAATAGCCTGTTGGTTGGCTCCCAACACGGAGAAGCTCCCTCCTCGGCAACGTATATTATTATTTCAGTATTTTGTGCTATATTATGCTCTGAAAAACTCGCATCACAAATCGAATGCAGAAAATGGCACCACAATGATAAAAGCTAGCTTTAATATTGCAAAATTTGGCATTCCTTGGTTCTGTTCAATAGCCACAGCTGGAGTAACTTGACCAACACTTGTGGCTACAAGATGGATATGTATGACAGATTTTGGGGTGATTTCTATGTGGTTTGCACATATAGCTTTGTTAATTCTCTTAAACTTGGGATTTATAATTGAGAAACATTTTTGCTGTCCTGCACAGCTGTAACAGATGGTCATTTACTTTGAATGGTAAGGGTTAACGATCTCCTACAGCAACGGCTTTAAAACGTTTCAGAACAGTGTTGAAGTTGCATGTGTGGGTTCGTGGTGATTAACTTAAGCTAAGGTATCACACATACGTGAATTTTGTGAAATGGAAGCAGGGAACCAGTTGAACAGACCCTCGAAATGTTCTGCCCCACAAACTTATGAATGGACGCCGCACCTTTCGCTATAAAAGCCGCATGTATGGCTTACCTTCTGTAATCTTCTGGAATGGATGAACTAAAAAAGATGTGTACGGTTTCGAGACCGGATTCTTTTTCAGAATTGTCAGTGTATTGACGTGCTGTAGTATACTGTAATTGTTTATTCGCGTGTTTTTGAGCTGTGTTGGGCATGTCTGTTCGTAAGTTGTCGAACTATGTGTTAGATAAGGTTAAGGCTGTGAACGGTCCCATACATTTTTTATGCTTTAAAATTTCGCCGGTTATCTGTTTATCCTGTTCCAAATCCAAAATCAGATTGTTAGTTTGTTATATCCAGCTAATCGAGACGATTATCTCTTTAAGGATTTACAACTTCTTTTGGTTTTTCCATTTCCCGTCAAGTAATCTGTTCATTGCTTCCCTGTGACAGCCACGGTGGTTCATTCATGAGTTGTGGTTTTTTGTTCATCATTGTTTTTGTTACGTCCATGACATTTTCCTATCGGATGGAACGGGAACAGTTTTGAACAGTTCAGTGAGTCTAGCTTATTTTTATGGTCATCTCTTTCTTCCTACTGGCCTATCAAAACACTCTCTTGTCTGGTGAGCAACTGGTTGCCCGTTGAGTTTCTTTCCGATGAATTTCTTATTGGTCGGGCAGCTAGCTTATCTTTAGTACACAGTTCATCTTGTAGTCTGACCTTGATTTGCATCCTATTGTTGCATTACTTCGGACCACGGTTGTTGTACTCTTTTGAGGTCATTTGACATCACGCATTATTTAGCCCACCGGTAATGTTCAGTTGAGGTTTTCACGAAGAACCAGCATTTCAGTTGGCCAATCTTCTCGTTTTGTAAGCAGCTTGTGCTTAAGGTTCATTATGAATCGTTTCCTCAACTTGCTGTGAGTGGCGATTAGAGTCTCTTTAGGACTATAGTTATAATACCCACGGGTCACCGTGCCACAAGCAATGGTGTTTGTTAAGTCAACGGTTGTGAAACGTCGAACCGGCACAATGTATGGCCGGGTGATTCAATCGGTAAACTAAGTTTGTTTGGGTGACATCGTTTACCGATGGTCAAGACGATCTCTCTACAGCCATCTATTGTGACCACTGTGAACGTTTCCTGGCAAGTTGAAGAATGAATCGATAACAGGCCAGAGTACGCTAAGGGTTCACGCTTTTTTTCTAGTTGAGACTGTAACTTCCAACATAATTAAAGCATCTATAGATAAAATGCATGTGGTTTATCTAGTATCTGGCCTGATCGTAATGGAGACGACGCCGAACCATGGGGTAACGTGTCTTACTATTTGAACTGGTAACTGGCAAAAGTAACCGACGTTCAGAAGAGATACGTATTAGTTGACTTCTAGTAACTGGGTGATTCTGAGGATAGACAACTAGATAAATTTACCCAAAGTTCATAGTTCAGAGACAGTTCTGTACAACTATTTTACCTCTGAGACTCCAAGGCACAATCATGGTGTTGTAATTTGTTAGTACACTGTTATTGACCAGCTCCTATTTCTTAGAGCCCATAGTGCTGATGAGCGCTAATCGCTGAGGGTGGCTTAAACGGCTTCAACGAGGATCGAAGTCTGCTCTAAAGATGAGCAAATTTTGTTCAACGTGACCTCAGCGAATGACTTTATATACGCTGCCGCACTTGGCACTTCACTGAAAGTCTACGGAAATGAACCAGAAAGAGCTTGTGTAAATATAATCCATAAGTGCGTTCCGATAAACATCGGTTCGTCTGATCACGAAAGTGCTTTTCATTATACTGTCCTCGATAATCTGAGGCTGACTAGACAGTCACACATCACTGTGCTTGCTAGCCGCACTTAATGCGGCGGAGTGAAATGTGTTATCAGGGTGCTTCCGGTTTCTGCCTGAAAAACTAGTTACTCCAACGGAAGGTGTTTAGGATTAAAAAACGAAAACACGGCCCTTGAACAAAACATCAACTTCAGTTGTCCACAACGTTAGCGGTGACTGAAACATCAGGCGACTACCCTCACTATGTTTGCATTGCCGTCCAGCAGTGCCTGATGAGCTCTGGCGCAAGTAAACACATGCAATTTGGTTGCAAATACCAGAGCCAATTTCACCGAGCTGGTAGCTTGGAAAGTTGACTTGATATTGTCCCTTTATATAGTGCTTGGCAAATATGTTAACATTGCCATGCACAGCTGCCTTAGAGTGCAGTTCAACAGCCTTTTGTCACATTTTGGGCTGGAGAGAGTCGAGACTTTTGCTGATATGTGATAAAGATGTGGGTACACAAATGTAATGATGTTTCAAGTCACATGACCTTCTGTGAACTGAACGAGGAGGCAGCACTTGGATACTGCCTACTAAACAGTGAACCAGTCACGGTGGCGAAGCCGAATTTTCCGTAACTGTGCTATTTCAGATCCGATCGTAAGGAAAACAAAATAGGTTCGTGTTGTGAAGCATGATCCATACAACTGGTTAGTTGCATGTCACAAGTCAGTCGATTCACGCGGTCTAAACCTCGGTCGTTCTATGTCCGGATTTACCGTCTACTGTTTATTTTTCGAATGGGAACTGGGTACTTTGGTCGATTTCACCACAGTCTAACGATGGAGAATCGACTTGCTCTCCTGTGTGCCTAAACTTATGGGCATTGTATGCCAGAATTACACAAATAGTAAGCGGGTTCAGCCATGCTCCTTTGACGTGGACGATATTGATGTCCATTCAACCGAAATAGAATTAATTGATAACCTTTACACAGCGTCTCTCATGGTTTTCAAATGATCCTAACACCCCGATCAGCCGATATAGCTAGGAAATATAACAAATGAGAATTTCTAAACAAGGAGGGCTGGCCCAGTGTCGATTAATTTCGATGTTCAAGAGGACATTTTTTCCCAGAACAAGTAGTGATTAGCCGATAAAAGCGCTTTCTGTCACATTTATCAAAATGTTAAACTCATGTGGAACGGGAAAATTAAAACATATTACTACTCTATCTGAGGCGGGCATGTTGTTCCACTTACTATAAGTTGAAGAGTAGACCATAATAACAATTTCGGCATGTTGATGTGGAGACGTTAAAAGTAAGCGATTTTTTAAATTGAAATTGTCTAGTACTAACTTCACGTACTGGTTTCATACAATCTGACTTGGAAAATGTGCAATTGGCGGAATTAATGTTTGGACGATGTGGTTTTATAGTTTTGTCAGTAAGCGAAATTTAAAGTTAGGCTAAGTTTATTAAGATTAGAGCGGAACTCACCAATGCCTGTCGATATTCCGTTGCACCATTAGGTGTTCAGTAAAAACTTCGTTGGGACACAAAACAACCGTCATTACCTTTCAAGGAAATAATCGTTATGCTGTTTCCGTTCCAACTATGTGAAACTAGCCATGTGGTTCAAACACGCTTGCTAAGTACGTGTATTTGTGTGACTAACCGCTGTAACGGTGATTTGTTTCAAATCGAGTCCAATATATGTCACACCATAAGGTGAGTTGAACATTATCTGAATTCGGCAGGGAAACAGCAAATTTTGAGTAGGTTCGGAATGTTAATCACGTAGTTAGCAATAACCGTGAGCGCGCGTGACTCGGTGAAGCGGTAGCAACTATCAGGCATCCTTTAGTCATGACGCATTATCAAGTTGACCCCGTGAATGTTAGTCGTTTGAATGTAAAGTCTGATAGGTATTTCTCCAAAGAAACTTTTCACCTTCCGCCGTGTTTTTGATGATGGCTAGCAAGTTGGATAATCATTTACAATCGATTCCGTCTGAAATTACATCCCGGCAGCCAACGCAACCGCATATCTTACCCATCCAGTAGAATGGCTAGTAACCAGGCGCCAAACACAGAACCGCTGCAGTCACAAATAAGCGGTGGTAAGCCCTGTCATGGACTGTTGAAACGAATGCTGACACCGTCGAAAACGTTTCGCTGGCGAGGAAGGTAGAACTACAAGTTTCTTTAGAGCTGCCCATAGCCGCCAGAATGTGCCAATGTAATTCCATATATAACACACCTCTACGATGAATTAGCACGCCGTATAGCCAATCACGCGAGCTTGCCAAAATCGATGGCATTATTAGAAGTGACAGGGGATTGATTTATTCTGATGCCTAATTTCTCTGAATAATAGAGTGGTAGATGAATTAAGCGCTTTATTCGTGAAAGTAATAGGAAATATTCTTACCCCCATTTTCACTTAAAACAGTCGATCATCTCCCCATCGTCTATCGTTGAGCCGCTTGGGATGAACAGTTCACTGTTCGAATATATCCGTGATGAGGGTTTAATCACTGTATTACTATTCTGACAATCTGTTTCACGATAAGCTCTGCTGACTCTTGAACATTGATTTGTAAGGCATTCTTGGGAGGGAAACACTGCATATTCATCCATCATTTGTGAAGAGTAATCAAAGTATTCTGAATTCCTAGCTTCTTTTAATGATCTAAACTTTGCTCACTCGGTTCAATGAAGGCATGAAACTTAATCTAAATGAGAAGTTTTCTTTACAGGACTTTTGATTGAACCGAACGTAAAGGTCCGGTTGAATGGCCCTTCGAAATGATCCGGGTAACGTGACCTCTTTTCATGTAAAATTAAGATTGAACAATTGTACATAATTACCCAGTCATGGTTGTTATGAGGTTACTGGCACTGGGGTTAGTACAATAGTCCAACAAGTTCAAAAGGCAACAATGCAACTTCTGGTCCGAATAGAAAATGCACCATTGATAAACTTCAGTAGGACCGAAACTCGAGTCTAGTAAAGTCGAGGTTGGCTGGCCGAAAGGCTTATCTGAATGGAAAGGTTGTTACCAGTTGCGGTTGGTGATCAGTCAGAATTAGTTTTATCAATGATTGTTTCAAATTTGTGAAGCTATTTTTGTAGAGCTTTACAAAAAATGGGAACTTTGGAGTACCTTTGATAACTTGGAATAAATGGTCGAAGTGACAAAAGTTGAAACAGGTTGGCAAAGTAGTCTACCTTGTGGATTTCCTTCGGAGGTGGAGCTGTGGTGCTTCTGAATTTGACAGGGAAAGGTTTAAATCAATTGGCCTTGTCAATCGCTTTGGTGAATCAGCAGCTCCGCTGTGGGGCAGTGCGGCAGTTGAAAGAACCTGGATTTGGCCCTGTCGGAAACACTACTGCGTATGCCGTGTTATCGACGGTGCATTGTCGATTGTTATATACGAGTTCAGCAAGTGTCTGAAACAACGCATGTTGGCAAACTAACTCTTAAAGAGGTTGCTACCATCCACTCGAGGACAAGCTCAAGACTGCCCAAGATTTGTGCCCTATGAAGACAGAGTAGTTGGTTGATGCAACTCTCCTACGGAATGTGATCGATTCTTCAAATATCACTGCAGTTGAAGCAAACAAATGCAATGAACTAAGTGAATTTTCGACCACCTCTTGAAAGTCAACCAAGAAGGTGACAGCGTTGAGAGCGAATAAGAAATAACAGCATCATAACTCCGTGGGCCTCAGTTGTGGAAGATTAGAGTACTTTCGAACAGTATGACAAGCGACTACATTAGTTGGGTGAGCTTTTTTGTAAAACGTCTAAAATCTACCGGATGCAGCGTGTTATTCTCAACTCGGTGCATAAAAATGTCAAACACAATGCCCTAACTTGCGACTATTTTATAGTGTATATGAGGCGAATCTTCAAACGTGGAAACTTAAAATACAATAAAAGATTAGTATTATCAAGTCTCTATTTGAATCAAGGCTATGAAAATGCATTCGACTGTTTGGAGTGATCGTCAGAACGTTGGGTGGATTTACTCTCATGATCCAGAAATAGATATACTTATAACCAATCTGTCCTCCAAATTTTTTGACACAAGTAAAATTATTAGCACCACGCTTCTTTTGAGTTCAACAACATGAACGTTTTTAATCTACAGAGGAAATATTATAATCTACAGCGTTAGGTAAATAACACACCTGGCTGACACTTCCCTGTTAAACTGCAGAAGGTAGCAGTAGCCAACTTGTATATAAATGGTTCACAATCGCAATTTATGAAATGAAATCGATCAGGGATAGCTCCAACTATTGTGTACAAAGTGGGGAACGATCAGTATGGATACAGTGCTTGGTTTAAGAGATATGCCAAGATAATTTCATGATAACAACGGCTTGTGTTGTCACCTCATCAAAAACTTCCGTGATGGGTAGAGTTAATCATACTTTTGCAAAAAAAATTAACACTTACTACTGAAAGCTTTCAGTTTCACAACTGAAACCATGCCATCATGATAATGTCAGTGGGTTTCTTTGAGTTATTTTTCGAAAAGAAAACCAGGTAAAATCGTAGGAATCCTAACAGTTCCAAAGCAATAGCTTTTCTTTTGGTTGGTTTGAATTTGTTTGACGCTTGGTCGTTGTAATTAACTGACCACTTTGCTGCCTGTTTACTGTAGATGCGCATTATAACAAACCAACTGTTGTACCTAGGTACTGTTCATAATGGTTACTTCGGGGACTTGACTTACTCAAGTACACTACCCTGACTGACTGTAACATTGTGCAGATCGTTTGCTGACCCACCATTGAACCGTTTGTTCAATGTAATTCTTTCGTAAGCTCATTTTTTCCATCACACTTCACTCCTTTCTCTTATTTGCATATTACGGCTTGTAGCGAAGCTCTCTATGTCTTGTTATGTACACTTTCTCAATTTCAATTGAGTCATAACCCTTACCGTTCCTCTGGTATTCACTTAACTCAACCGTTAGCCGTAGTCTTTCACGACCACTCTTTCTGTCCATAGAGAAGAATTGCCTGGAACAAACTGTGTCTTTGCTTCATGTCATGCCTATAGACCCGGAAGGTATGGGGTCTTTCTGTCATACTGTATTCTGCAGTCTGTCTCTCACTATCTCATATTTTTAGAACCCTGCATTTGGTTCGACATGTGTGACCACAAAACTATTCGCCTGCCTTCTATGAGTTGTGCTCTGCAGCACAGCCTCACAAAATTATTTCGTTTTGCAAGTAGCACCAAATAGGGTTTGGTTACATATAACTGTGCATAACACAATAGTCGACTTGTTACCATAACCATATCTTCGATTTTATTCTTCGCATGATTGTAGTACAGACCGTTCGTACGACGTTGGAATCCTTAATTTTCAACAAAAAATTTGACCTCCGTACAAATAGATCATTGTTCTTTGTATGTGAAGAAATCCTGTGATTTATTAGCCAAATTGAAAATGGCTGAACATATCCATTCCGGCTAGAGAAAGCGGCTTGGAATTTCCGTTATGACCAAATATTCTTATCCTTATACTAAAGCTATCCACCGACGCTTTCGTCATTTGCTTCTAGGTAACTGGCTCATCAGTAATGTCGTTTGGTTTGCTGTAACTGAGGAGTACGATGTGTATTATGTGGTTATGTGCATATGTGTATTGTCTTTTAAGAAACTGAAATGAGAGGCCAACGGGATAGCTCTTTTGTCCTGTGGCTACCGCTACTCACTTCTGGATATGCCAGTTGGATAGGTTGCAACGTCTTTGCTAAAACGTTCTCTAAAGAATATTTGTCTTTCTGGATGTAATGACCAATCTTGCCAGTTCCTGTAGTAGCATTTTCTTGCCGTACGATCATACGTTCTTATTATTTCAATCATCCTGGTGCTGTCTATTTGAATTGTGCACTTAGGGTCTCTTCCATCACAATACAGCCTGTAATAATAATTGTGTCAGAGGAAAGCTGTTCAAATGAGTAACTTCCGGGCAAGTTGTTCACGGGGTATTGACAATGTGGACCAGAGTTTCTGGCTGATAGATTAATTGAACGTAATCCTGCATTCCAGTTACCGTTCTGTGTAATCTTCTCGGTTCCGGCGATAAAGGCTGGCTTACCATTAAAACCAATGGTTTGTGGTACATACGACTTATTATTTCCGGCTAAAAATATAAGAACTGAACCACCTCAGGGCAAGTTTTACTGGTAACATCTTTTGCTCAAGTTGCACACAGCTCCGATGCGTGGGTCCCAGATAGAATCTGTGATGTTCCATTTGTTTTCTATTTTCTCATAATACTGATTCCAGATCGCATCCCTGCCTTCAAACTGAATGATCAGAAACAGTGCTGGCACGTAATAGTCCAACCTTGAAGTAGCAATAGTATTTCAGCTAATTTCATTGTTCTTTCTTTGACGTTACTTCTTTATGGGTTACCATTTGAATGACCTGCTTCCTTCGAGACAGTTTTGGAAAGGAATGACTTAGCTAACTGATTGCACCACCCCGTCAAAATGCTACCTTCATCCCCTTAGGAATTGACACCGTGACCGTAGTCTTCATCTCTCACGGGTCTAGTTGTAATCATTTTGGCATCAATGAATGTTTATTAAAGGTGACCACTTCGCCTTAGTTTACTACTTTGCTGGGAGACAGACGAACACTTTGATCACTACAACGCTTCAAACAGGTATGCAAATTTCGTTACACTCACCCTTACTTTAGACCTAACACCAGGTGAATGTTGTTAAAAATGTACGAAATTACTTTAGTAGTTCATTACTGCTTAATGAAAGTTACTTTTAGTCAACTATACATTTTTTTGGTCAATTCTGTCACATATAGGTTGAAAGATGCATCGGGTGTGAATTTATTGCTAGAATTCTTGAAGGAAGTATCAGCCACGAAAGCCTCACCTTTCGACTGGATGGTTCAAGTTGTATGTGATTTTTTTTATCACCCTACATCGCTAAAACCGAATGAGATCATCAGTTTTATTTGTAACTTTATACTCTAGTTACACATGGATTCCAATCTTTCTAAAACCGTGCACCAGTATCGTACAATTTACATATGCTAGTATCCTCATGAAGTAACCGGCTTCAATGCTTCAGGTAATGCGAGGTTTGAAACTCAGACAGGGGAGAAATAACTGACAACATTAGAGCTAGTGTTAGGGCACCGGTGTTTGAGTGGTTGCCGCGACAATTAAAATCCTGATGTTGACTGAAATGGAAAACCTTGTGGTCCCGTAGAGGATGAAACGGTCTGGTTCGAAACTTTCCAGTATTCTTCAGAGTTATTTGTTGCTTTTGTAAGCTACATCATAGAGGTTACCGTAACTTCGGATGCAGTGTGTGCGTTAACAAGCTGGACATGTGTGTGTGCTTACGCCCATACGTGGATGCAACTGCAGATGCAGGAAAACATGTCACGTTTTCTTGTCTGTCCTCACCCAGTCAGCAGACCAGCTTAATGAACTTCATCAACCGGCTTTTGCTTAGCACAATTTTTGGCTGTTATCGCTGTAATCTGACGTCTGGCATGTGCACCTGATGTTGTGAGGTGTGTTCCCGAAAGTAACAAAAGTTCAGCTGTTTATCTTGCCCTAATATACTAAACACAACAGCTGTTTCAACTCAGCTCTAACGGGGAAGCATACGAATGTAGCCACTTTGGTGTGAAGCATAACGGTGAGCAGCGTGCGTTATTTGGATCACTGCGATGCACATGAGACTAACTGTGAGAGCAAAATACTGGAATTAAAGTCTATCTGGCACCTGCACCGTAATCCCCAGATTCCTTTAATCGATATGCCACTTGCAAGTTATACAGCGAACTGAATAACTGTGTTCACACAGTATCGTCCAGGAAGTCTCGTTGCTCGCAATCAAAAATCCTGGTGAACGAAGAAAGTTCGGAAGATTTTTACTTCTGTTAAACCTTGCCTGGTTCCAGCGAGCGACAAACGTCAAGGTATTCTCGTCCAGGTGGATCGGAGCTCCAAGCTGCTCTTCGATAACGAATCGATGGAACAGACTTCACGTCAGAAAATCTCCAATGCAGTTCAGTAGACTAGTAACCAGTGACCAGTGACAGTCAGCCCGTTTTTAAACTTTTGGAGAACTGTTTCTTACTCCAAGTTGACCGGAGTTGACCAGAACATATCACGCTCCAAATGTGAGCAGCCCTTTTTCAAAAGTTCTTTTGACTACCAACCTACGTCGGGCAAACAGCAGCTTCTGGGTTGCTTTGTGTACCGCGTGTGCTAGGTCTGTTGTGAGGTTGAGTGAATCATTGATTATCTTATGTCAGTTTTAGCCAGCCTATGCATCATAGTGCCGAACAGTCTTCGAACGATTCGTATATTTTCACGTTTTTTGCTGGGAGCGTCACGCTCATTTTACCATGCTTTTCTAAACCAAACGGATGGATGTAAAAGAACTCCAAGCGAATCACAGGAATGTTTTTGTAAATGAGCTAATGGAGGTGTCTGAAGAAATCGGCCATATCATCTTTATTACCAGCGCCAATTATGAAGACCACCTGAGCTTGATCCAACTTTGCATTACCTCACCGGATATTTACGTCGCTGGAGATCAATTGTGCTACGGGTTGCTACACTGATCCTCTTGTTTAAGTGTTGTCAAATACTACCGGGAATAGTGAGTGCGCAATAAATAAACATCGAAGGTCGATACGGGTTGTTAAATTCTCTAATCCCCAAAAATCTAGCTTTGTTACTGGTTAATTGATCTGGAACAAACAGGCATGAAAATACGATCAAGAAACACGGACCTAATAAGATACATCGTCCCCACAAGGTTAGTACACATCGAATACTTCATGAATGTCTTGTTGTTCCAGTGGTGACAACCGCTTTGCTGTTGACTTCAGACTTTAACATAACTTTCAGCCAGTCGGAATGATGCGTCTATAGTAAACGACTCGCGAGTGGCACACAGGTTGAAGAATCAGCCAGTATTCTGTTGAATCCACTAATATTGTGGATCCCACACTCACTCGATCTTGTCGTGAGGTAACTTCTGAATCCAGGGAATTGTTAACACCAACAGCCCACATTCTGGATCATAACTGACAGTTATTATTGAACCGCTCACGTTCGGTTTGTTGTACTACACATCCTGGGCTGTATCCGCATGTACAACGGCAGCATGCAGACGTCACAACCAGTAGTTTACTGTGGCACACGAAATCTCCTCACTCTAGTCTGTGGATACTCGTCAAGTCTACTCTCCTGATTCATCCGTGTTTGTTCAAAATGTCCGTTTCTGAAAATTCTTTTTCCCTCGAAAATGTTGCATTAAAGAATGAGCTACTGATGAGTAGGTAGTCTCGTTTAATTAAATATTTTTTTATGCGTCTAGGTAAATTATCAGTAGCATCTGTGGAGGGAGGACAGATTGATTGTACCCAACAGATCACCAGACATATTAGATCGTTTCTTAGGGGGCAGTCGTTGCGTGCACCAACCATGGTTCCGTGGATTATGGTATGCTCATGGACTCAGTGAACGATGTTGGTGTTCGTCAAGGTGCACCCTGATAAATGAATTTTCGGATTTACATCAGGATGTATGAGAGAACGTGGATGTTGTAAATCGTTCTGCAAGTTACGGCACAAGTATCGGATGGATTCTTATTTGTCCCCTTGGTCTGATGGTCTGATGTGCTGTTGAGAATAAGCAAGATTATTTCACTTGAAGGGGTTTATCCTGTGGGCCTAACGAATATCTTCAGCTAGGTACAACTTAAATTACAGAAGCCACAGAAGTAAACCAAGTGGTGGGGTCATCATGGAAAAAACTGACTGCAAAAGTGCTCGGAACAATCTAAGTGGGCTGCTTCCTGTTTTTGAAAACGACTGGATTACTCCTGCCGCGATCAGGCCGTTCGCACTGATGACCAGGAAATAAGGTCTTGTTTCAAAGCATGAGCTAGTAAACCTAGTTCAAATTGACCCAAGGTGGAAGACTGAGATAATTGTTCCTCTGGAGTGTTGGTTAACGTAAACCAATCACTGTCTTCCCAATGAATAGGTCAGTCACTGAAGTTGCCAATGATTACGTAAACCAGTTAAGCCGATTGAGATAGATTCAACTCGATAGTGTGCCATCCGTCAAACTGTAAGATGAATGACTTTACCAAACGTAATGGAGGTCGTCTACAATAATTGCATTTTCTGGTTCTACGTAAAATATGAACTGACTAGCAGATGCCACAAAAGACTGCTTGCCAATGTTAAATAAACGACAAGATAATAATTGGAAATAAGTGAAATAAGTTTGTACATAAATGGACTAGAAGTTATTGTCAACATCGTTTGTCTAGACATCATCCTCTACGTTATTTAGGAGTCACCAAAGAATACAAAAAATGCCGCGCTTTACAGCCCTGTTGAAACAACGAACTGAAGAAAATTATATTTTGATTGACAGAATCAACCAAATTTCAAATAGTAATAGATTTAAAATACTTATTGCTCATAGTCTACTACAAACTGGCTTCATAATGGGAAGTAGCCTTTCAGGCGCATTGTTTAACGAACTGGTGGAACCAACGTGTCTCAGAAAATATAGTGGCCACGAACACCTCAATATGTATTTTCCCAAAGGCATTTAGAGCAGATCACGCTTTGAATCCTTTACAACTTTCCTAAACTTGACACCACATGCTATCACGTTCTCAAGAACTGGCAATGAAACAGGTTACATGGAGTAGAGTTCAGGTTTGATGTCGCAAACTAGTGAACAGTATGGATACGTTGTGGATAAATTGTGACCATAAGTGAATTCAATTTGTCCTGCCTATATGGTACTACGTCCATTTGATGTGTCGGTAAGCCGTGCTATTTGTTGTGATAGTCACACAATACTTTACTGGTTACAACCTTCAAATATGGCGCATTTCGTGCCTTCCTAAGCTGGTTTACGAAGAACTTCACTGTGTATAACCAACACAAAGTAACGGTGATTAGAACACCTAGTAAATGTGTTCCAGAAGTGTGCAGATCTTGAAGACGTCATAATAGTAACACACACTGAACCCTGAAAGGTAATTAATTGTTATATCTGAACCTTTTCCGAATGCATACATGTTTCAAGACAGATCCTAGTTGCGCTTCAAACAACACACCGCCATTAACTAGATTTAACATTGTAAGACGTGCTCACACCCATAGTACGGTTGTGCATGCAAACGCCAAATGAATTCTGGAAATTAAACACTGCATTTTTTTTGCTTCGATTATCTTTTCTTAGCCAGTCCGAGTTCCCCACCAAGGATGCGCTTGATAAAACCGAGCCAAACTTTCCCGCATTTCAAGGTTCATGTATTAGACTTAATGGAAAAATCTATCTTTCTTTTGTACGTCTGAAGCGTATTTGTTGTTTGTTGTACATATATGTAAGAAAAACAAACATCACTACTATATTTACTGATGTATCTAAAATTTCTGTCGCAGAAATCCAGCTGGTTGTAAAATTGAAGTTAGTGTAGAGGCGCCGTTAGTTGACTACACGTGACTTACTGGAGAACACGAGGTGGGTTTAAGCCAACTTTTTCAATGTCTTACATGTGCAACAACTATTACAGCACACGGGAAATATGAGCAAACGAAACATCAAAACTGATGATTGTGGAATGACCATAAGAAATGGGACGGATGGGGAGTCAAAAACGCAACACTGAAGGTACATTGATGGTACCAATCTAACGGTTAGTCATGCTGCTGGACTATTACGCAACCATAAGACACCCAGCCTACCTGGATATGAATAGCTGGGATTTTTTAATTTAAACCATTGCATTTAAACGATCAACATCACGTCTGCCACTGTTTCACACAGCGAATAAACTTTTCTTTCTCGTTTAGACGGGCCACATTCAAATACAAGTGGTGTTCAGTTTTGTCAGCCAAATTCATAGCAGCGGCGACGCGGAACTGAACTACAGCTCAATATCCGCTTCCACGTAATGACCTGATCAGTTCACTTATTTTGGATGATGGTCTTGATGAGTTGATTTGTGAGGGCACATCGTGTGCATTTTCTGATTTGTTTGTAAATCTTGTCCTCATATCTGTGTTGTCATGGCTCCTGATGATGAGGTGGACCGTTTCAGTTTGCTTGATATAGGTAGAGCATGCCAAAATTTTAAGTTCCACTGATCTCGCGTAGAACAATATACGCGTAGCTTAATCATTGGTTTGATTGATTCGTTACCCCGTAAAATTAATATGGATCAGGGCGAAGCCAGTAATTTAGGTTGCTTTTGTGTGTTAATACTCTGATAAGACGACCGCGTATCTAGAATGTGCTACAAACCACTGAGAACGTACTGAACGCTCATACAGTCGTTAGACTTGTGAACAATTGATGGTTTTTCAACATCAAGGGTGCATCCGTTTTGATCTTGTTCGGATAATGGTGGGCACGAAGAACCATAAGGCTCATCGCGATTTTTTAAAGCTTAAGACCGAGCACCTCACTCGGTTTCCTCAGTGGTGTGCACAGTTCACTCAACTAATGTACTAAATGTATAAATTAGATTTGAAGAAGAACGGCGCATATCGAAGACAATGTTAGTTTGTTGACCACTAGTTGAGGAGTTAATTTATTTCAAGTTGAACATTACCCACAGCTGATCGCAGCAATCGCAGTCGACCACTTTCGAAAGGAAGCACTAGACCCAAGTGTCTCTATCATTAGAGCGTTTGAACATTTGTTCTAAGAAGAGAGAAGTGCAAACGATTGTTTCTTTTGGCAATATGTTGGATGAAAATTCTAATAGGAGACGAAGGTTGAGATGAACCATGGGTGGTGCTTGGTTCACAAAAGCTTCATTTTCCGATTCGAGATGTGCGCAGAATGCATCCGCGTGGCCTTTACAAGCCATTTTATTTAAAATTCCTCCGAATTGCATTGCGGCGTTACACCCTGATATGATTTGCCTACGATGTACGTATACCAACTGTCTTAGGATGAGGAATAAATTACCTGGGTTATCAAAGCTGGCATTTTACCTACAGCCCAACGTCAAAAACTCTCATATAAACGTGATTGGTGCTGTGATTTGTGGCAGCGAAACACGTGAGGTTGTGGTGATTTTCAGCATTCTTAGATTGCCACCAGCATTTTTAAGTAACGATTACAGTTCCTCCTTCAATAGCTACTTCGTTCAGCTACAAGTGAACCTCTGTAAGCAGAAATTACTCTTATTTCCATCTATCGACGGTTTAAGTTCGTACTTGATCTCAGAAGACGCGATTCTACTATCCCACCGAAATTCCTCTCACGTATCCGGCGTGAGAAACTTTGGAGCCTCAAAGGTTTATTTGACTTATCTTCTTCGGAAGCCTGGTAACTAACTGCGTCAATGACACCACGACGGTAGACAACTCAAAAACCCCAATGCAGCACCATCAAGAACAAATCTATTTCTGGCTAAACTTCGTAATCACTAACAAGGCTCATTAAGTTGACTAGATCGGTGCTAAGACTAGCTGGGGCCACAGTGATAACTGAATCCGAGTCTTTGTCTCTCTGTGTTACCAGACCCAACAATCTGTGAAGAGGCAGGTGGTGTACGTTTTTAGTTTGACCGGCACTGATAGCGTGATAAGTAACCTTACGACATTCCCTATGGGTTCCTGCTCAGTTGAACTAAACTACCAACAAGCACAAAGTATGTTATAGAAGGCTGACCTCTATTATACCCCGCTCAAGCCGATTAACATCTTTTCCCGCTCTTTTCCACCCATAGAAAAATACAGTTATCTCGACAGTTGCAAAAAAATATCAAATAAGCGGTGACAGTCCAGTAAGCTGCAAGACGCTGAGCCCTTGCTAAAATGTGAAAATGGACCAAATTATAAGTCCGTTATTACTGCCTTCAAGTCTAATTGAAAGTGTTAAAACGAACACTTACAGCCAAACGTTGTACTTCTAACTTTACTCAACATCGGCTTTGGAATCCAACTCCAGTAATTTCTTTGCTTCATTCGAAGGGTGGGATCACCTCCTGAAAAGTGCATCTCCGCTGGGTTGTTGAAGAACCATTAGGCCACCGGTGATAACCTTAGCTCACCTTTATCCTGCCTATTTTTTTTACAAGGATTCCATCAACCAGTTTTATCTGGAGGATTTTCAGCGCATAGTTTACTAGTTTTTCTCTCTGATTCCAAATATTGTAATTCAGCTGATCCAAACCAGATAGCCAAGAACACCAAACTTCTGTCGAATGTTGACGTTAACATCGTTCCCATGGAGTGTCATGAAGCTATGTCAACAGTGTTCATAAATACGGTGATCAACCTCTTCTGGCCACCCATCAACCAATCAGCTGAGCGCGCGTCCCATACAAGATCTGAGGACGACCCCTCGAGCAAGGTACTTCAATACATATTATTGACAGCAATATCTTCTCATAATTTCCATGCGGGGTTTTTACTGGTTAAGCCCAGAGTAATAATCACGCTTCTGGCTGTGAACAGTCTGACCCAGGCCAACAAGAATGACTATGGTCGTGTATCAGAAGTCATCACAGTGGACTTCACCAAACTGTTTAGTCGGGTGTCCCATGGCTCAATTCTTAAGAAAGAAGAAATATTTCAGGTTAAAAGTGGTATCCAACCTTGGACTACCTCACTTATAATGATTGAAAGCTGGTTTTAATTCCAACTTACCTTCAATTTCCTAGGTGAATATGCCGTAAAGACCAATTCTAGTGCAGAGGGCGAACGATCACACTATACTACTCACGTTACTACTCAGTAGTAAGGCATGGGCGAGTAATTGAATATTGAAGTAACCGGGGGAATACCAGAAGAAACACTAAACAGTCCTTTGGTATGAAGTGATGTTTTCTGTACATGAGCTTGGTAATGGTAATTGTGACGTTCCAGGATCAGCGTTATATGCAAATGTTTCTGTTTTTTGTGGTGTTGAAACGCACACCTCATATGGTTTTCCGAATAAACCATTTTTTGTGCAACCCGTGTTCATGGCTAACAACATTAGGATAGCTATTAGTTTTAATATACACTAATGATCTTCCCGAAGAACTCATTCTCTAATCTATGCCGATAACGTGAAAATCAGAAACTGGGATGATCCTATCACTTTGCAAATTGACCTGATTGTAGTGAAGCAAACCGGTCAGAATATTTATGTCCTCCTATCATCGACGATAAGTAGGTGCACGTGTATATCGGTCCATTCCGGCGACGACTTTACAAACCTTTACTAGACACCCAGCCAAATGTGACCGAAACGGGCCGTAAAAACAACATGGACGTAGGGTTTTCGTGTAATTGGTGTTTATCATTAAATAGTTATGCAAAGGTAGTTGGAAAGGGATTCGCCGCATTGAACTATACTTCATACAGACTAGAACGTATTCTCAATCGTTTTGAGGAATAGATCCAATCACGTTTCAAATATCCTAACTTGGTGGTAAATTCCGTCTTTCAGAGAAACGTGAATATCTTAGAAGTTGTGCAGTGGGGTGCAACAAAAATGGCATCGAGTATTTGGAAGGACACATGTGCCTTTCCTTTGTGGGTTCTCAGTATTTACCCACTGGAGTGCAGTGGACTTCGTAGTAACCTCATTCTTCCTGTATTCCTTTTCTGAAAAAGAAGTTTCTGTAGCCCATAGATTTAAGCTAGCTGTGAAGGATATGGTGGTTGTTTATCTTGCATGGTATTACTTTTGCTTTGCTATTGAGTTCACAAAACAATGATACGTCAGTTTTTCTCACGTTAACTCTTCAGGATGGTTAAATTTTTGCGCAAGTTCAGAAGAAAAATCACACTGGCTTGGGATATTCGGGATCTCGGTTCACACCCTCATATCATTCACTGACTAATTGTGCCGTCGATGATTTTAAGACCAATTGATTGGCTTGTGTCCATTGCGTGAACAGCAGCTAAGCAAACCAAGACCAGTGCCCCATAGTCGATTTGATCTCGAAACGAAATCACAATCGTCCTTTGGCATCCGCTTGTTCTGCGTTGTGAAGCAGATGAATATATCACGAATGAGTAGCGATAATTGGTACAGTTCCAGTGGGCAAGTGAACTTAACGAATGATGCAAACTTTAAGGACTTCTGGAATCATTTAAATGAGGTGAGCCTCGCATCACATTTCAGTGGCAGAGACGAAATGTAAGGAAGGCAGCAGAAAAGGAGAATCACTACGGGTCAAGCTGCTTGATGTTTACGATGATCAATCACAGAAAGACTGTTTAAAGTGATTACAATGCTGTCCCTACTTAATGCCTTCTCATGGTTAATCCGAATATAGGCCGGTGCTTGGAATTGTAAATCTGCATATGTTCACACGCTGTATAAGTGAACACTCAGTGGATCAAAACGACAAGTAACTTGGCTTAATTAGTTTGCCTGGCATGAACACGTTCGCTTCAAAGACTGTTGTCTTGGTGATCCCGAACGAACCTTCGATTTCGATTGCGGAAGCCATTTTAATACAAATGATGTTGCGATCTTCTCAGAGTACCTGTGACACCTGAGCACAATGAACAGTCTTTGTGTCAGTTAAGGTGGTTCGATTTATTTTTTGCATTTTTAAATGCTTGGGGCGTACTAAGCGTTCAAACAAGCGCCCAAACAAAATGTTGCTGTCTTGCAACCGCCTGTAAAATAAATATCTTCAGTCGTAGGTTTCAGCTACTCATCAGTGGTGTCTGTTGCGGACCATCCTTGAAGGATTCGTGGTGTAGGTCAATCAATTAATTACAGCGACCGCCATCACTTGATTATGTCAATTTATTGGGTAGGTTCCCTTGAGTTATTGTTTATTCGTTTGTGACACAATCACACAGTCTTATGACTTAAGTTCCAACTGGAAAACCGGATGTGAGCCCCATCATTTATTCGGGACGAGAAAGAAACTAGACCGGAAACTCCTAAATGTATATGGAGATCGCGTGAAAATCCCCAGCGTAGTCATGAAAAATACCATGTAGCGAACAAGCTCGTTTTCAGTGATTCATCAGGCTAAGTACGTCACAGTTATATCACCTTTTACAGGGGAATCATGAAAGGGGTAAACATGGAAAGGGTGGTTAGTGAGTTCAGTCAATTCAATGTCACTTTGCATCACGTATCTACTCGAACAGTGTGATGTATTTGGCCTGATGATGAATCACGGGAAACGAGCTTGTTCACT
Source organism: Paragonimus heterotremus (assembly GCA_013368495.1). Lineage (NCBI taxonomy): Eukaryota > Metazoa > Platyhelminthes > Trematoda > Plagiorchiida > Troglotrematidae > Paragonimus > Paragonimus heterotremus. The sequence continues at coordinate 42,342 of LUCH01004966.1, forward strand.
ACACGGTATATGGAGATCATTTACCGTAAAATGAATTTAGAAAAGAGGGTGGATCAACCCAATCGTTAGAAGGTGAACATCCTAAAAGTTATGTTCTATTTGTCAAACCATGATATCTTAAACTGTTGATGTCTTAGATTGAAAATTTTAGTATTGTAAGGTGATTAAAGTGACGCCCAAATGGAACGCGAATCCATCTGCAATA
>LUCH01004967.1:24169-35015 GCA_013368495.1 Paragonimus heterotremus
TTTGATGACTGGCCCATTACCACTTGCTACTGTTGTGAGAAGACTTGTCAACTGTTCAGTGTTGCTAACTACGCAGCTTGTCACAGTTGACAGATAGCTTGTCTTCCCATTCACCTTTTTACATATCTGTTGCATATCTTTGGTGTTACCGTTTGTTCTTCGCTTGAACGAAGCTGTGTATACTGCTCTTCAAAATAAAGGATATAGGAAACTGGGTCCACACGTATTAGTCTTGCTGACATGCTCCCGGTAGATCTGTGTTCAACTCCGTAAGAACCAACCAATCCTTGTATCTGCCAGCCTACATATGCGCATATTAGTTGTGCGAACCCGTTCGCTGTTGAAACTACGAGAACCCCCTCGAGATATCCTAGACTGATATCGAGGCATGCGGAAGTGATATCGATACGTACTACATTGGAAAGGATATAAACAGATTACAGAATTTCATCCGTCAGTTTGGTAAGACACACACACTTTTTAAGTAAATTGCTGGCGGGACTTAACGCCTGCTCTCATATTTGAGGAGGAACCGCTAAAGGTAGCCAAGAAATCCGCTTTAAGCGTTGTGTTAGAGATAATGGAACAGTATGGCTAATGCCCGGGTTGTCAGTGCTGTTGTGGTGTTGAAGTGGTCACAGTCTTTTCATGAAATATCGATAGCATAATACCGGTGTACACGCAGTTACACTATACACCGGGGAAATATGGGCCACTCATGAGATGTATGATAGAGCCTGTTTTCAACGGCCGATGTGTCCAAGACCTTAGCAATAAGTGGTAAGAACAACGTAAACATCCGCGGGGTGTTTTCGGGATGAACACGCTCTGTCAACCACCCAGTCTAATAACCTTGTTTTACAAGCTTCGTTGGCCTGTTCACGGCTGATGAATGTTAATTCACTGCATATCACACCCTGTCTTGTATACTGAAACGGGACAAGCTGGAGGCGTCAGCCTAGGGACACGAAGGTTCTGACGTTGAAGCTTGGTTTTGTGCGGCGTTCCCAACTTTTTGATTGGGGTCCGAAGAATAATGAACACAAGTGAGTAGGGAAGCTGTCCAATATAATGAAGATCAGACGTAAGCAGCGCCCGTAATATGAGTCTCCTATCCTACATAATGAATATGTGTGCAAAATCAAAAGTATAGCTATGAAATAACACGGCCCATCCGACAGTCCAATGTCAGAAAGTTTGCAGGAAATAGCCCACACAAAAATTCATTCGATCTCATAGGATACAGCTTAATCCTCAGAATGCGTACCACCTTTAGTTCTGTGACTTCATCAAAAAGGTTTGCAACACAATGGGCAAAATAAATGGAACAAAAACCTCAGCATAGGCCTTAAGAAGTGTGGTAATATGCAAATGCACGGATGACCAAAATCTTGCGATAAAGAGGCTAATAGACACTATTTGAATGTAACACGATCTATGGTAGAAGGTACACATTCGCAACAGAAATACGATCTCGAAGTAAGTGGTCTACACTGTTTGAAAAATAAGTAAGACTTGACTGGATACACTTGAGGTCCGAGACAACCCAACTGCGCACTCCAGTGTGAACATTCACTAAGATGAGCTATGAAAACAAAGAAGTGGGTATGAATGGGAGATAAAAGAGACCCCATTGTGAAAAATCTGGGCGTTTGCTGCATTCGAACGAATGACAAAAACAACATACCAAACACGGCAGATTCTCCACAAAATTAGCTACGAAACCAAGCCAGGAACTCAGAAATTTCGCACTTCAACTCAGTCACCTACCCGCCATACTGTTTCATATGAAGTCCACGAAATGAACCAAGGGAACGAATATCTTCGCAGGATTTTTCAAACTGCTGAGCACTGAGGTCGTATTAGTGATAAATAGTTCGGATGCTTTGATAACCTCGGGGAGACCCAACTGTGAAAAGGCTGGGCTCTGGCTTGATTCGAACTGGTGACAAAAACAACGTGTTCAAACGCGACAAGCATTACGAGTGGGTGACTGTTCAAATGTGAAATGACTTTCTCCAAATTGAAAAATACGCCAAACTACTACTAAGTAATACAGTGAAGTCGTTAGAACGTTTTCAGTTGACGGACCAATACCATAACCTGACCAGATATACGAAATTAATAAATCTAACGAAATTAAACAGAAGATCGCTGACAATCTCTCACCCTCAAGCCTGTGTTGGAATCGTGTCTACGGAGGAGGCGAGGAGTACGTAGAGGTGTTTCAGCGCGAAACTGCGGTGAACCCGATGGGCACGGTATGTGAGGATGGGCCGGATCCACCTCAGCCAAGTTCAGACCATCTGACAGAACAGTATTGATCGGATAGGGTTAATATGTAAAAACAACGAGCGAATGATAGGAGCAAAACATAGACTGTATTTGAATACGTCGGAGCGACCACTCATTTTTTTAATTAATCAGTGGGAGCAGCAGACATTAAAATATGCATAAGAGAATGTGCCTACCATCTCTAAGAAGAGTACTCATTGTAAGTCTGGTCCTTTTCTTCCGTCACTAAAAAGCACGTTTACCACATACACTATGCTCTGCAGTATTATGGCGTTGTCAGGGTTGCTTATGACAGCATGCGCACATTTCCGGTCTCCATCAACCATGAGAAAACCCGGAGGAAGGCTTACCGATGGCCATGGTGATCAACTGCTCGAACGGAAAGGAAAAGTGTGCCGGGTATCGTGGATGGCTGGAACTTATTCGAAGAGCGTATGGACCAACTTGGCCGCCGACCGCCGTAACACAGGAGAAGCATCGCAACAGTCTCATAGGTTTTGGACTCCCTGGTTAGACAGATCTACTAGGGTAGATCCGTCCTTTATCGTTAGTCCTCGAAATGTTGTACCGCATCTATCTCAACTTATTGGAAACGGTCGATAACGAAATAGGCAGCGCTTCAGAGAACTTAATTTTCACGCCTTGAGATAAACAAAACAGAAGCTTCAGTCTTGAAGAATAACGTGAGTGACCCCGCTAATTGCTTGCAAATAAAAACAAAGGGCCAATGCAAGAAGCCGCTTTGTTTCGCCCAAAAAACCTGAGTAACAGAGAGAAAATATAGGGAGTATATATGATGCATGGAGATCACCAAATAGTCTCGAAACAGAAAAGTGAAGGACAGTTACCAATAATAGTGGTTAAGGTCACTAAGCCACCGATAAGTGCGACGGACTAAAGGTATAGCAAATAAAAAAACAGAGGAGGTTGCCCATAGGCTGTCGTGGGACATTCTGTTCATTCTGAATGGACAAATGCGTTTTCTCTGAGAAGAAAGCGGTTCTGAAAAAAGGGTTTCCTGTAAGGTGCATTGGATAATCTGGATGAATGGTTTTCCTACAAAAAGTGTATGAACTGAACGACCACTTGTCACTGCCCCCCAATGGACTACAAACTCCGGACTTCGCTCAGCTACTTTGTGGATTGAGTTTTTTTTAACCAAAAGCTCCAGGTGGGAGTCCTCAAGCCAGCCTATTTCTTTTACTTTAGTAGTCGAGAGATATCGAGTCCACACACTATGGATGTATAAAAATTATGAATTTTGTCTTGTTCCGATTAGGAACTCATCAGCCGAAGTGTCGGCAGCCGGTTTTGGTCCCATGTCACATTCTGCCGCAAGAAACAAACCAATGACAGTTTCCTTTCTTTTGTTAAATGAAACTTTGCTTAGTAACCTTCCAGTCTCGTTGTCTCACTCATGTCAGAGAATTCTTTTAATTATTACGTACAACGGAATTCATAGCCAGAAGGACAGAGTGCCAAACATCAAAGCGGAATATTTGCCTGATGGACACAAACCCTTACTTGCCCCTCGAACAACGTGTCGCCTTTCAATCTTCAGTGTTCAAACACTTATACAGATAAGTCAACAGGCAGCTTTTGCAAGTATTTTGAAGACCAACGTCATCGATATCTGTTGCCTTGCTGGAACAAGGCTTCAAAATTCTAACTCAGTGCTAAATCTCCAATCTGCGTCAGCCGCTTCACTATGCTTGTCTGGAGACCCTGCAGCTCAAGTCACTAACCAAGGCGATGTAGACATTGCTTTAAGCGCATCCACAGATAAGGCGCCGCTTGACTAAACACCCGTTAACAACTAAAACGTACGGTCAGAGCACTGAGAGGCACAAAAGTTGTCTTTGTTGTTGCTGCATCTGTCCACACAGACTGTAGTCCAGACGCAGAGATGACTTATATCACCAGCTCAGTAACCTACACACCACACGGCGCACGGACATCGTAGTACTGGCTGGAGAATTGAACGTTCCAGTAATCAGTGTCGATGAACGTAAATTAGGTGGCTCGCACTCTTACAGTACTCGTCGAACAGATAATGGTGAATGTCTGTTGAAACTGATAACGAACAGTTTCAGGCAAGTATTAATTTCCAGGGTTCTACACAGCAGTATGTCAGCAACCGAATTCTATTGTCCAGTCAGTTCTGGACACAGATTGACCACATGACCACCAGCAACCGAAACTGTAAGTCAATCTGAAATACCTGTGAGGATTCCGATGATGCACTGGTACGTGCCAAGTCCGCTCTGCGCTTCGGTGAGAGGCCACTTCGCCGTCAACCACATATTGGTGTATCTAAAGTAGCAGGGATACAAACGCCCTACACTTACCGTAACGTGTCTGTCTCTACTCTAGGACCTCATCCATCAGACAACATTGAATGAAGCAAATTGGATACATATACGGCATTCAATAAATAATTACCTACTGTGATACTACAGTTCGTTTCGCTACAAACCGCAAAGGTTCCATGCAGTCACTGGAACTTCTCGAGGATCCCCAGCGAGTGTGATTCAGCTCGCAATGCTACTCAGGTGAAATTCCGGAAGGAGTAAGAAGAAGACTGCGATACCAAGTGCAGACAATGCGCTATCGAGCTGGAACAAGCCGCTACTACCGGACTCTCGAAAGCCTTCAACCTCGTCTGCACAACGGGCAACAAGAAGCCATGTGCAGGCGAGGTAATCTGGGAAGCCAACAGTGGGTCCATTCATAACCTAAAACGACGCTTAGGACACCAGGCTGAGCGCATCCAACAGCAGTTCAACCGGCCACCAGCGCCATTAAGTGGACCTTCCGGTCTTGCTTGTGCTCACCGGTCCGTTGTTTCTCCGCACTCGGAAACAGAAGATTCACTTGAGATCAAGTTTCTATAATGTCACAAGAGGTTCGGCCCAGCTGAATTCCTTTTTGCTCATTTTTATAGATAGAGGGACAGTCTTAATCAGAGGGTTGACGGTGTTGTTCCGGAAACTCTGCATCGGTGAAGTCGTTCCAAATGACTAAGGTTTGGCTAACATCATCCCCATGTTCAAAAAGGTGTCACGCACTTCACATGCAAATCACAAAGTGAGTAGCTTTCTCTGTATTGCATGGAAGCTGCTCGAAGCCAGTGTACTCCAAAAACCAGGCAAAACGCGCAAAAAAAACATCCATGAGAAGCAAGCTGGTTTTCGTACCGATAGCAGCTGCACTAAGCACATCAACATACACCACCACATACGTGAACTTCGTCATTCATAAAGAAGGCTGACAACTGTTGTCTTGTTAGAAACCATGGGGACTTTCAATTCAGTTCAGCTGTACTCTGGAACCGTTTACCGAGGGAAAGTGTCCCAAAATTATGTGAACAAACCGAAGGCAATTTCTCCCTAGACCTCGGCCCGGGTTAAGGTTTGTAGCAGTGTATCGCCGACCTCAAGCAGATTGAGACAAGATCGTTTAGCCTCTCATTTCCTATCCAACTATGCAGTAGACGAGATGCCAGAGTGCACCCTGACAAACTGCGAACATGACGGTGTGAATTACACTTCGACAAAGAGTATGCAGACGACATCGGTCTAACCTATGCGGGTTCATATGCAGTTCAGGGCATCCTGAACAGAGTATAGACCTCAAATCGTCAGTCTGGTATATCCTTTGCACTTACTAAGTACAAAGTGCTGTTGCAACATTGACAGGACTCCGCGTCTGCTTTAACTCGTGGTGGTGATTCGTTGGAGGTATTGGAGTTCATGTACTTCGAATGCCGTGTCAACGCTGACAGCGTCAGTGAGATTAAAAATCGCATAGCAAAGACGTTTGCTAACTTGTGACATCTTAAAGGTCGGCACAGTAGGTTCCTCGACGTGTCTTCGGAACAGATACAATCTGTCGACCTTCGAGCATGCTGGTCTCGTCTCAGAGACTAAGCTGACTAAACCAAACCTTACGAATATCAACTCACCGCAGGCAGTTCGTGTCTTATTTGCAAGCGGTGTGTTGGGCTGGAAGCTACAGTCCGATGGTCAGCGTATGACCTGGGATAGGGTGTATGAAGCTTGGTTTAGTAGAGCGTTCTCGGCTGACTGGCTGGCCTATGTAGAACGATGAACACATCTGGTTGGGGACGTTGTCTGACACGACGAAGAACAATGGCACTGAAGTTGCCAATCTCTGTGTGCATCGGAGTGATGTTTTTATCACTATGCATCCATTCCCTTCTTTACCCCACACAATACCTTACTTTTCCCTTCATACTGTAGCACAATTATCACTTCATACGGTCATCACGCCATACATATATATAATATTATGACTGCCAGAACAACTGTCAGTCAACTGTTAGTCATCATAAAGTGGACAGAAATGTTTGGTCCAACGAGTACGTCCTCCATCGTAGAAAAAGGATTTGAGATTACGAAGCATGTAGAGTAACTGGTGTCAGATGAAATTACTCAATACACAGAAGATAGCAAGACTATGGTCAACAGAAAGAAAGGAAAAGCACGATCGGTATAAAATCATAAGATGATTTAGAACTCATCATCGTCATCACAGACAGAAATACGTCAGTGGTTTTCACTGACGATTGAATGCCACACAACCAAGGAAAAAATAAACATATCGGACTCCGCACCTGAGCTATTTACCACAATTTACTCAGATGATCGCTTCTGCCGGCATGGAGACTAACGGACGGCACTCAGCTTCGCCAGTGGCAAAGCACATAATCTAAACACGACAGAGTTAAAGTTCGTGATTCACTCTTTGTGATCTTTCAGGACACCTTGAAAACGTGCTCTCCAGTGTCCAAAACATCGGCTATCAAGCGTCCAAATCCTGCCCTGTGTGTTCAAATGCCATCTGTGTTTACGTTGCCTGTTTCGATAGTTAGCCTTCTCATTTTTTTAAAAATTTTCATTTTCGTGTTCGTTCGTCTAATTCTTCAAGCCATGATTTTTATCCTGTGGAACCTTATCTGGATCAATAAAGTTAGTTACCTGCCCACATATGATCAGAATAGTACTCTGGAGAACATCACATGAACATCGCTGTCTTTTTCAAAGAAACGAATTATTGTAAATCTTCGGGAAAACATCAAAGGGGACAGGTAAAAATCTCCCAGAATCCTGATAATGAACACAAAATAAGGCAAATGTGTGTGAAAACTAACGAGAAAGGTACACAGGCGCCGCTCATAAAAGGGAATGCAAGACAGGATATATTAGCTTGAACAACCAAAGACAGTTCGTCAATAAATGCGAGACATTTCAACAGGATTAAGCACAGGACAAATTCAGGAAACATCGTTAATTTGTGGGTTAGACTTACAGCGATTATTTTCGACACTCAATAGTGCTGGAGAATAAAGCTGTTGCAGCCGGATCTTCTCCACTGATGATAACGGGAGCTCAGAGCCAGTTTTGTGTGCCACCCCGGCAAACACACTGGGAGTTGTGGTCCGTCGGAATGCGTGATCTCTAAGTGGTGAATTTGTAAACTGGGCAGATGGACTATACAGTGAATGGGATAAGAATATATGCGTATCGCGGTTAGTGGGTAAATCACAGATGAACAAGTAGAGTGCGCCTTAAAGTTAAATCTAAAGAATAAACCACAGTACTGAAGTGAGCCACAAACGGACAATTCGCATAGAGAAAACAGGGTGAGAAGAAATACAAACGCGTAAAAAGTGGTCTTTTAATCTGCAATGCACCGTGTATAAAACTGTTTCATAGATATACATGTAGTAGCTAGTCTAATGCTTCTTCCGGGTAACAGAATTAAAAATCCTAGATAGAGAGCCCTAAAACAAAATCATAAATGGTCACTTCAGTCATACAGTATATAAAAATAAACAAGGATGGACAGTGAAGAGAAAACAAGGAACGAATGGAGAAGAATAAAGGTGAACATACCCTAGATAGTAGAAAATCAGCACATGGGCGATAATGAGCAGAATGGCGTGACATATCCGACAGCACCTTTAAAAACAGACTTAGTCGATACCAAGGAGATATGCGTCAAGTCGTTCGAACAAGCTACCAGATCAAACATTCAACAACACGGTGTCAACGTCTGGCCACTGCACTTTTTTCAAACCTACCACGGGTTCTAAAAATGAAGCTACATGAAACAGGTGATGTGACTTCAGGAAAAGCGCATAAAAACCGCGTTAGAATACGTTCACCTAGCTATCTCTGGAGATTATCCGGTTGTCGCCGTGATGATGGTTCACTCACACACAAGCATCTATGCGTAGAAAATGAGTAGTAAGGACAAATAAGAGACGAGCACTTCCTGACCGAAAACACCCGGATTCGGAACAACATAGGACAGAACACAGATACAAAAAAGCACGCCCACCACATTAAAAAAAACAACCTGTATCTCTCAGAGGTCACAGAGCGTTCTCAAATTACGATGACCGCTCGCTTCAATCGTCTACACAAGTAACCAAATGGATAAAGGTGTTCACTTTTAGGAAAGTGTATGCTGTGGCCATCGGTATCGTGACTATAACAGTGGGGTATACACAGCTAACATGTGACCGGTTACCAATAAGTAACACGAAATCAACAACAATCAGAATGGGAAAATTCACAGCAGTAAAATGCTCGAGAAAGGAGAAAGGAATTGAACAATAAGTTCGAGAAAAGCACAGGCGCAACATGAGCACCACTGACAACGACTCTTGGTCATACATTCATAATTACTAGCAGAGAAGACGCGGAGTTTAAATAAAACATGTCAAATGCATCCGGACATATCACCCTGAATTCAACATGGAACTGAACAACCTATAACCTCCCTACTACATACACTTTGCAAAGTGCACTACAGCACCTGCATTGGTGATGCAACCGAACGGCTATCTCCGTGTAGTCACTGAGCAAAACAACAGGTCCGGTCATGCTGCAGCAAGATATAATTGTGGCTAAGCGAAGCCACAAAGGAGATTATGTGATGGAACAACTGAGCCGGTGACTTCGAGCAACAGTCGATGAAGCATTCTGTGCGGCCTCAGTCATGATGCTATATTCAACCAGCCGAATACCAATCCCTCCGGTGAAACAGTCTTACTTCAGTAACCAAATCTCACTGTATTTATCAGTTTTTGCTTACACACCAGACCAACTACGTGGACAGAACGGAACAGCAGCCGAGCCTGTAGTGGTCTTGGCTAAACGTCAGATGGAACAGTTTCAGGCAGCTAGTGTTGTACAACCAGTGCAACCAAAGAAGCCAGACTCTCGACCGCACAGCACCCGTTGACCTCTGGATATAAGGTCATCCGTAATAATGCTTTCAAAACCACTCACATAACCGGATATAGTGCAGAGTTATTTCACTAACTTCGTTTGATTATGCAGCATGAACATCAACACAGCAGTATGTGCCTGACGAGATGCAACGACAGTCGTCGACAAATAAATCTGCCGCCTTTGAATTGTTTTCAAACATATGTTGTACCCCCAAACCCAGTCAACAATCCCGAAACAGACCAACAGAACAAGGCTTCCAGCCAAAATAGTTATTCTGTGACAACGTATACCTTGGGCAAACGGTTCTCTCTTTCCAACCCGGCAAACACACAAAGATACGATTCGACAATCAATGGGACGTTAAACACAAAACGTATTCGAGCCAATGAAGTTTATACGGAGATAAAGGTAAGCTCAACGATCGGCGCAGAATGTCCGTCCGAGGATACCAACGTACATCGTGAGTGCTGACCCGCTGTTTCCAGTTCGTAATGTTCAAATTTCGCAGGCACCGGCAGAAAAAGAAGGAACCAATTTGAATGGATTAATCAGGTAGCGGAATGACAGTAGCAGAATCATCAGGAGTATAAACCATCTGTAACTAGGTAGTTCTCATAAAACGTTCGGAAACGATCAATTGACTGAGGTGAGACTGGAGCCGCACAAAAATTCACCTAGTCGAGACAGTCCGTTGCCTTGTTCGTGAAGCCCCCAGTCAATTCAGATAGGCTTGAAAAAGTCATAATAGAGACAAATGGTTAGATCTAGTGATTATCTCTCACTCAACCAGCAATGAGCACGTATGTGAACTACGAGAGGTGATAGCAGCATCTCCTTGATATGCAGTTCATTGGAGAGCTCTGAAAGCAGAGAGCATCAATTCTACTGCTCACAGCAGGCCTAAAGCAAACGCTTAAATACGAAAGCTTAAGAAGTTTTGTGATCAGGTTTGCCGACTCGATCTATTCAATCCGCTACAACGTGTATTCTGGAGTACGGTGTCCTATTTTTTGCCTCAACAAACCAATTTAGCCAAAGAAAGTGCGATGGAGTTCAAATGAATTTGTGAGGCTCCCAGGACGGTCGCTTGGTGCCCTAGTCGAATACACGGTTGATTTTAAAACATCGTCGTCGAATATTGAGCGAATTAAGTCGAAGGTTTGAATACTGTGTTTCAAACCAATAAGTCAGAAGCAGAAGGCGTGCCGGCATGACCGTGATGAATTTCGTTTGATACCAACGTGACGTAAATTCCGTTTCTACTGCAACGATGAAAGTCAAATGAC
>LUCH01004968.1:0-22602 GCA_013368495.1 Paragonimus heterotremus
GCACGTTTCCCCGGCACCTGTGATTGGCCCATCCCACTTTTAATGCACCAATTCAAGTGGGATTCTTCAATGCCATCAAAAGTGTATATATATGCAGACGCTCGTCTGCATTGTTACCTTTGGTTTGAGAGCAAATACAATCTCTGCTAAAGGTCACGGTCTTCTGTGTTGTTCTGGGTTTTCCGGGTATTGCCAAGCTCAGTGCTACGTTTCGTGATTTGTATTGTCGTGTGCTAGACATTCTGATTATCGTTTGACCAGCGGGTCATAACAGTTTGCATCTTTAGCAATCGGCATCCCTGGCTAGACTGAACTAAGTTGAAACACGCGAACTAATGAAGGACACAAAAAAAGGTGGCTGGATTAATAATTCGTAGTAATGGTGTAAGTTACGTGCATAGCAACGAAGTTCGCACTAGTCGCAGCTCTCCAGCGGTGCCCATGTTTCGTGAGAGAATCATGGTGATCGCCGCACTACTGACCTCACACCAGGCATGACGGAATTATCATGCACAAATGCTCGGTCAAATTCACTTATAAGTTTACCCCAGATCGCCTGACCGTTTGGCAAGGAAACACAACAACTCTCATGTTAACCCCAATCAACGAATCCACGAGTGGGACTTCACTTCAGGTTAAAGTCACAGAAATCATTGAACTAATCGAACCGTATTTCAGTCACTGTTAGGTAGTAGATCATTTTAGTGGATATACGCTGAATATCGCTCACAAACGATTGCAGCCTCCACATTTTCACAAACTGTTCTACCAGTCAAGACGAGCAGATCACAAAGCTCTACAACCAAACTAAGTGCTTACTAGTCAGGAGAAACTATACATACAGATGAGTCAGGATGTCAGATCGAGTCCGCAATCATGAACCCGGTATATTTCGATGTAGTGTTGGACAATGTTGGACAATAAACAAATCAACTTCAAAAACGCAGTGCAGTTAACCGTTACATACAGAAACCACGATCAAGTGGGCACCACCATATAGGTTTCAATTTTATCACGTGACAAACATCCGATATGGAGTTGACTATCAGATGGCAGAACGAAAATAGTACGCACACAGCAGATATGCACACATCCCTGATGTCATGGTACTTGCTGATATACCGCTCAAAAGCCAGTCCAACAATAACAAATCACAAACACGCGGTTGATGTAGCAGACTAGTACAATCAGCTGATGTGCAATTCAGCCCTGTCAATTGTCCACAAGTCAAACTGTCAGAGAATCAAATCGCAATTTGGAATCACTTTAAAGCTGTGATCAGATTAACTTGTGTTAATCGTTTCGGGAAACGAGAACAGAACTAGCTTGGGAGCCAAACCGGGAATATTCAAGATTGGCGCATTGCCAAACTATAGGAATTTCCATATTACGCGTCTGCTTCAGAGGATGTGAAGGTCTGAGTCTTCCAATGAAAAATAGGGCAGTAACTGACTCTCCTTAAGATGGTTGGACAATCAGAGTTCTGTCTGCAAGCAGATGAGTTTAAGCGCTTGAATGTGAATTCGAGGAAATAGGTAGCGATGAACCTGATAGTGAGTATTCTATCGCGATGAGTTGCTCATATCGGGCATAAGAAAGGTTAACAACGGAACGTGAGGAACGATGCCTATGTTCAACAGGTTTCGTTGTCGTGTGGATTGGATATCGTTGGACTGTACAAACCTAAACAAAGAACAGTCACCGTAACCAGGGTAACGGTATGGGGCGTGATTGGCAGTCGGAAGTACATTTCCATAAGGTCCCAATGACAGCCAATGTATCACCAACAAACTTGTACTACACAAACGTTTGGCTAGGAAGAATTCAAGAGAAAGGACAGCATGAAAAAATTATAAGAATGAGAAAACAGGATAGGCGGCAGAGGAAAAACTGTAAACAAAACCAACTTGATTTTGGTCCCATTCGCATTCATCCGATCCGACTGGACACCGGGCCGCGTTTGATGCCGTTTCTGCAGCAGCATGGCGGCGATGATGATGAGTAGAATTAACAGTACACAGCCACATACTCCAAGCGAGACTGCCAGGCTTGTGTAGGAAATAGCTGAGGTGATAGGAAAGAGGTCGCAAACGAAGGTTAGGTGGATGGACAAGAATCAGGTGAAGCCACAAACAGGCCAAACAAGGTAAAAATTCACAGTGCAAAACGATGTTAAAGGTAAAACAGATGGAACACAGGATGGAGCATGGGATTTTACCGAAGTGTACCGGACACATGAATATCCTCAGCGCGTATTTAGGAAGATGAGTTAGGTTACATTTTAGAAACGTAGAAGCCCGTCAGATCGATGTAAATATAAACATTTTGACTCCAACAAACCGCTACCTCATTAATTCTAACTCCCGTAAGTCGTTAAAGTAATGGGGTCTGAAACAATAAACGTTTGAGTGAACAAGTAAAAGAAAAACAAAGTGAGGAAAATCGGAGACAAGGTGAGAGGTGGATGAAATCACACGAGAACTAAATGCCGGCGACATGGATAATATGGATAATATTCAACGAACTGTCGCATCGCTCGCAAAGACAGTCGATATGATACAGGCAACTGGCGGAGCCAACGGTGATCGAACGCCGAGAGTCTGCATGCATCGTCCGTAAGAGTGGGCCGGGTGTCTGCTCCACATACCAAACCCGAGCGCACATGAGGATTGTAGACATTGCACCGAGTCGACAAATGGACATGGTTTTGACACCACATGTGACGAAGGCCAGCGACTGCGTCACTCGCTTTCGCCACCATTCTAGATATCTGGTCAAAGATATTCCAAGCTCATACAATGAAACTACTCAGGAAGGTGAAACGGTCGACAGTCACCAGTAGTCTGTCAACAATAACAAACACAGGATTAATGCCAACTCAATCTCTAACGTCAATTTACGCCTTCGGGGTGAAAACTGCATGTCATACAGACCAGCCATATCATTTAAACCGGTTCAGTATGGTTTGCATATTCTCTGCAAAGGATCTGTGAAATACATTGTCGTCCGCATACTGAACATCAGACAGTTCACTGTCTGAAGAAAACTCCACTCGGAACTCCTCACAAACTCCGAGGACCCATTCCAGAACATGTCACATCACAACTTGATAAAGAAGAGGGCTATCGGACATTTCTATCGAACGCCACTTGACGCAGAGTGTGCTCGAGACAGCCGTCCATAAATGCGCACTCTACACTCCGATCGGGCAAACAACGATTACATGAATGCGAAGATATGATCGATTCAACCGCGACCAGACCGGAAACCTGTCCGTCCTCATATCTCATTTTGGTCATTCCATGTTCCAACAACCACTGCATTATGAGACGCGTGAGCAACTGGGGTATGATAGGGACATGGCTAACATCTCTGTGGTTGTGCGAAAATGCGAATGACTGTCGGTAAGCACCAGAAACGAGGCACTTCTACGTACAGAACGGAGGTGGTCAGTCCAGATAACAATCTTTCACCACCATCGTTGAAAAGTGCTGGACAAGAAAAATTCATTCGCTTAGCTTTTTTACGTTTCAATAGTTGGCACTGCAAATCGACTTCGATTTGTGATCGAAGAACTTCTGGAATGTCATTTCCAACCATACAATCTCCCTCATCCACAACTGAATGAGCTAGCTCAGGCCAGTCGAACGGTTCCTCTGAATGTTCAGTCTATCTGTAATGTCGTTGTGACAGGCTGTGAATTCATTTGTTACCCATCTTTTTCACATCTAATCTCACTGACGCTTTGTTGACGGTCAATGCAAGCAGGAATCGAGGGGTTGAGTGGGAAGGCACATGGATGTTGTTCGATGAAACTCTGTGTGTGCACCTCTTTGAAGTGCTCGCAGAAGTATGTCTCATGGTCGTAACGCAGACTCTCCGTGAGTTTGTGTTACAATGTGAGCAGGTGATCGTTGTATTCGGAGTCAGCGAGTTCAGCCGACGTTTGTTTGTGGGTTCTGTTGAATCAACAGGAAGCCACATCTGTCATATGTGTAGTGCTCCCTTGGAAAAGACCTCTTCAAGAAAGGTTCGCATAGCAGACAAGATTTTTGTGCAGTATAAATCTGCGTCGCTCCAGTGCTATGATCCGTGCGGTTTAATCGTCGGTTCTGTTTGTTGGATGTCTTGTGTACTCCAGTCGCTCAATTTACAGTCGTACACTTCAAGTTTGTGAGCTGATGACATCTGATTAAGCCATAAAACGAAGGGGGTACGAACAACTGCATGATATGTCAATGGCTACTCAAAAATGCAGGAAACTCTTTGATAGAGTGACGCCACCGATAGGTGGCGACGATATGAACAATTTTCGTTCATGGTTAGATTGCACAGTGTAGTCTCCACGTAAAGCATTGTTGTCACTTGTGGTGAAACACTCAGTTCAATATAGTCAGTATGATGTGTATAACAGCATCATCTGATCGTCACTGTCAGTGCATTGTGCGTGGACACATGCTATACATCACCCAGCCACTTCTCGTTTGGATTAAGACGACCAAGTTGTGTGTTCATATCACCAGCAAACACACGGTGTCCGGGTGTTCAGTTTTTCTCAGAATACCAAAAGGAACATCGTAGAACGCGTTCATGGTAAAAATCAGAACTATTGTTTGTTGATGCATATGCAGATATTACAAATAAACAGCGTCTTTCCGACCTATAACCGCATAAACTAACTGAAGTGCTACGTCTGATGACACATAAACGGACGTTTATTGGGACCCAAACTAGCAAGTCTTACTCCACCTTGGGGATCTGTGTAATCTCCACTCTAGCCTGATCGCGCGATTTGGATTCATCGTCACCATAAACTTCGAAGAAGAAACGTTAATCTATAGCATTATATTAGGATGAACTCCAGTGAAGGAGAAAGCTAGAATCGCAAAGAAGCTGTTCAGAAAAACAGCACACATCCAATTTCAAATTTGAGAAGCTGCTAGCCAGAATAACTTGTTGACCTATTTGTCGAAGAATACGGACGTTAAAAGCGCCCATATTCAACAGTTTTTTGGCGCGAAGAAAGGGCAGTTAATAACAGAGGAGAAAATGGTAAAAATGAATGGACTAATCTGCGAGGTAACTTCTGATACTCTTCAGTCGTTCATGCTGCGGAAGGGGGTTGACTTAAGGGACCAGCATAGCAACAGGAGATAGGGTTTTCTTGGAAGATCACACACAGACTCGACAATCTGGCTAACTTGGTACTTAGAGGATTGCCTTGTCCGAGAGCAAGGTGAATAGGACAGTGCGGTTTGATTCTGATCATTGCTACGCGCACTGTAGGTATTCGAAGCCACATTAGACTTTTGAGTGATACTAGGTACGTTCCGATCGTATTGGGTATCAAGGCGGTGGTTACGGTGAACCGTTTGCCGATCGAGATGCTCCTTGTTTAAGGGTACCTTTTCTAACCCCCTGCTTCCGTATGCGGAAGACATTGGCGCGGCAATCATGAAAATAGTTTTGCCGTATGCCCATAGGATTGAGCCTCACCAACTAAGCGCTCATACGCTGTCAGTAGTGTGACATACAGCATTATGAATGTAACTGATTTTAGTCTGATATCCTTTGGCTTGTCTCATATGATTGTATCTAAAACGACCGAAGTGCTAGTCAACAAAAGGTCCCGGATCGAGGCAGTGCACAAGCCCAGTCACTAGGTCAAGGTCAGGAGCTAGCAGTTAGCCACGCTATAGTCATCGAATCTGACAGATTCGCAGAATAAAAGAACGAAATTACATCCAAACAAGGTACCAACAGGATGGCCACCAACCCAGAGCAGAAAGGTAACTGGGAGGGATTTGACCAAAAATGGCAGAATCACTATCTCAAAGTCAAATAAAATTTTATATTGATTTATACACAATCATTCCGTGTAGTTTATGCAACAACATTAAATGGTCATTACATATGCTGGAGCTTAGTGTTAGGCTTCGGAAGTCAGTCAATATTGATTCTCAAATTGCAAGGACCTGGTTTTCAAAAATTCCACCTGCATCTCTAAAAATGAAATACAGACTCACACAGGTAACAGATTTTCTACAACCTCAGGCATGTCATTAAATGGAGGTTGTTGTGAAAGCACATGTGAATGCAAACAACACGTTGACCACAAAAAATCAGATGGAAACATAAGAAAAGGTTATTGGTAAAAATTCAACTGGAAATTGCTTAGGATTTAGCATGGTCCTTCATCATGATGTTTTCTTATTCTGATCGAACTGGCATATAGTAACCGTTTTTTTCTTATGCTCTTTGACGTAGTACACTTGATTCTGTTGAGTCTAAATGTACTAAGTTGTTGAGCCTCCAACGCTTTGTATTAATCTAGAGGTCTAAGACGTTAGCACTACTTTTAGCGCATTTTCGATTTTTTTCTCCATTATTTTATGTTCTTTATTTTTGACGTTATACATCCTTTCATTTCCTTGATTTGTAGGGTACAGGATTTCGGCACGAAATGCCAAATAAGAGCAGCGCCATGGTGATAGAAGTTGCAATGACCTCGATAACACCATCGCGTGCTGTGAGAGAGATAAGCTACCCAGTAGTGTAGCTATTTTTCTCATGTTTCTCGAGGGCAGTTAATTTATTAGCGCTAACACCAAATGCGAGTTTTCTGTCCGTGAGAATGAGTGATTGAATCGCTCCCACAAGTCAGTACATTCTATTCTTCTAATCAACAAATGTCGCGAATTTGGAACCGTCATCTTGAAAAAAAAACAATCAGGAAATCCGTACAGCTGCATTTTTAGAACATTACAATTTTCATCTTTTATTCAACTCGCTCTACAAAACAGCGGTAACGTATTACCCGGGTCATTCTAACCTGTCCTTAATCTCCGTTTCGGTCACCAAAACGGAAAAAACGTTTCTCACTGTTTCCGAAAGTGTATAGAAGAAAATCGAATGAGGTATTTGCGTTATATCTTACCACATCACAAATTTTCACAAACAAAGATGTATTTTAATTTTCCCCAACAAACAATCTAAAGCTATGAAAAACACCATTTTTCACGTTAGAATAATGCTTGGTAGTCCTAGTCGCTTGTTTGTTGTTCATGTCGCCTGGGAGGCAGGCATGCCATCAGAGTGGTTGAACTATGTTGACTGATAAAAAATAAAACCACAATATTTTCTTAATCACACGTCGCAGCAACTAACGGTGTACTGGCCAAAACTGTTGCCACATGAAAACAAAACCAGCTGACACACCGGGCAAATAGCACTAGTACAAAAAAAGTAAAGTGGCTCTAGGTAAATTTATTGTTGAACTAAACCTTTTCCAATCGATCGGTAAAATATTCCGTCCATTTCGAATGTGTCTGTGGGAATGCAGTTACTCTCAGATCCAGTAATCTACACATAATGGCTGGGAATTTTAATGTTGATTTTGTAAGCACAAAAATACCGACTGACAGACAACAAACAGTCGCAGATCCGAAACGAGCACAGCAAGTCAGATAGGATCAAAAATGGAGATGCAAACAAAACGGCTATCGATTGGTGGACTATAAAATGAGGTTAACCCGTCGGGTAAGCATCGTAGGCAAATAGTTATGTATCTGTGCCTAAGAGTACATACATCACTAGGGCAATGGTTGGAAAACAGGACAGCTAATCGAACGATTACCATGTGACAGTCACATTGATGGAAGTAGGCTGGAATTGTGATATATCAAACGAAATCGTTTAATAAGGTCGGCAGATTTCGAAGCGACGGTGCTTAAACAAACAGCCCTAATCTTAACACCGGAACCATTGGAAACGCCGAGTGATGCACCATTCAAGTGTCGGAACACTTAACCTGACTGCTAGACTATACATTCAGATAGATCAAGTGAACTGATACGGTACTCAGAAAAGGTAGGCTAAGTGATCCAAAAAGGTTAGACGGATAATAAATGCAGAAAGAAGAAGCTGTCGAAGACTGTACGACGCCGAAATCTGCTGTCTTCCAGAAGAATTTCAATTTCCAGATGTCCACGCCGAGGAGGATGATTTAATCAACCAAAGCCTAAGAATAAATAGTCCGATGTGAAAGATAGCAAGACGACGCACAGATCCACGTTCATATGCTAAGAATGCTACATTTGTGTCAGACATGAATCAGGCGGAAATGATAAACGAATTATTCTCGGATAAGAGATAACAGACGCCATGTCAATAGGCAGCCGGTACTTAATGATGACTCTACATGATGGTCACAACCCTGGCACATTACAGCTTACTGACACCGAAAATAGTTTCTTCATCCATGATCAACAAAGGTGCTAGATAGCATTGAGCTAACAGGCCAAGTTAACCAGAGAATGTGAATCAGCGATTTGACCACGAGCTTGTTAACCCCAGCAGACCGACAAGTAAAGATAAAGCAGGGAGCTGAGGTCGAAACGAGACCGCGCAAATCAGTCATATGCAATCTCATTTAACCACTTACACGATAACAACAATTAAAAACTTTGGAAGACACCGTTCCTCTTTTAGCATTAAAATAAATTACAATAGTTTATTCACATATACACACTCGCAGCTCATATCTTCTCAGTGTTAACGAAACCCGACTATCAAGCACAAAGTTGTTGGTTCGAGCTCGGTTTCCGTGGTTGCCATATCGAGGTTTGGATAGCCTGATTATATCAAACTTACATGTGAACGAGTATGTAACATGGCAGCGAATACCTTGTAATAAATAAATGAAAAATCAACTTATGTCCTCATAATAGTAAGATATTAGTATGGATCACTGACATGCTAGTGTCGACGACAGTGGTGTCCTCATTAGCAAACATTTTGGTATTAAGTAAAATTGAAGAACTTCGCTTAATAGAAAATTGGTTGGAAAAGGGACAAGTTGTGTCGAATGCATTGCTGATAGCACCATTTTCAACCACTGTCAATCCCAAAACTCGACCGCAAAGGATAAATCACAATTGTCACAGCTAGGAGCAGAAATATGGCAGTATGAGTCTGTAAGCTATTACACAATGATCGGAAGTTACGTTCCGACAATGTCAACATCGAAAATGAGCTCCATGGAGGACCCACAATCACTGCAAACGAAGAACTGCGAGATACGATTGAAAGTGACTCAAAAACAACATACGTGTGCTCTAGCAGTTTCAGATGCTGCGGTGTTCTGTCACTTAATTATAACAGAAATGATAGACGATAGGGAGACCGAAGGTATATTCATCTCAGTTGATTTTAAAATTCATCCCTGAATTAAATTACCACCGGCTACAAAAAGCAGACCATGTACAAATACCCGAAAATAATCTGGATAAGTGCTAGATGTTAGTGAATTCCCAAAACGTGTGTCACAATCGCCACTGAACTCACAAAATCTGGTTATCATAAGGCGGTCTATAAAATAGTAATCCACGGTTCCCTTCTGGAACCAAATGAAACGAATGCGACAGTGTCATGTCACTGTAAAAGTGACACTACAAGCCAAAAGTGGATAACAGGGTAGTGAATGTTGTTTGGTCCATATACACCAAAACTGTCAAACAGGGCTCAATCACGTACATTCTGAAAGACCATTACAAGGATATATTGTTGCATTTATTCTACTCATTAAACCGTTCACATACAGATGTCCATTAGTCTGGCCACTTAGAAGGGTTGTCATCGATTAACATTTTTTACGGATGACTGTCATGAAACGATGTGAAGAATGTAGAGCGCTAAGCGTACGGTTTTTGTAATGCAGAAATTCTGTGAAAAAGAGTTCTCAAAGTCGACAGAACTTACACTAATAACCTCCTTGATAAACGACCTCTCTGACTGCGACATTTGCTTCTTATCTTAATGCGTGGCACATCGAACACTATTTGCAGACACCCAAGCAGGTTAGAAAGGTCACATTAAAGTTCACGCGGCTTTATGCCGAGATTTTCCTCAGTCGTCCTAACGCGCCTATTTTCAAAGATCCGGAAAATGTATTGTTAGAGATCTTGTCAGATATAACGTACAATTGTAATTAGCGATGTTTGTCTGGGAAACTTATTATAACTGGAATATACTAACCCATTTTTTATTTGACTTATTTTGTGTTTCATTGAACTGATTGTTGTACAAGACAGTGTGTGTTGCTAAGTCTCACAGTGAATTTCAGTGCTACCTTGTGGATACAAACCTACATGAATTTTCATCATCAGATAAGACTGAAATGGACACGATCCATAAGCATCAATGAACACAGCATTTTAAGCACGGAAGACAGAAAAGTTTCTCAACGTATGGTTTTGTAATAGAATTCGGGATACAGGTGATTATGAACAAACATCGAATGATGATCCGCATACGTACTCTGCCAGTCAACATAGTGTTCATAGTAAGCTAAGCAAAAGATGATGGAAAAGAAGGCTAGGATAGATAAATGGAGAGAAATGTGACCGGAAAGTCAATATGGTCAAACGCACAAATAGACTAACATAACATCATGTCATGAAAGTAGGTCACGTGCGTGTGTACGTTCAACAAGAATTTCATTCACTACTACAGTGATTTTCAGGCTGTCCTGCCACTATATTTCACTGCGACGTTAAGAGTTAACCAAAACACGCGGGGAAAAAAGAAAGCACACGTTCGATAGTTTGTGTTTAACAAAACAAAATACAGAGAACCAAGCTGCCAAGGTATGAACAGTTCAAATTACGGATGAATGAAGCGTATGTCTGAAGCTGGGTCAACGCGATCAGCGACAGGAGAAGGAAGGAAATCACATTGAGTGGCAAGCAAAGCTCACATTATAAACAGAATAGCCAATCACATCGGGACGCAGACGATCAATAAGGAACAGGGAGATGCGGTCGAGTTAATCAAATTTGGGGAG
Organism: Paragonimus heterotremus; assembly: GCA_013368495.1. Taxonomy (NCBI): domain Eukaryota; kingdom Metazoa; phylum Platyhelminthes; class Trematoda; order Plagiorchiida; family Troglotrematidae; genus Paragonimus; species Paragonimus heterotremus. The sequence goes on from LUCH01004968.1 coordinate 10,844, forward strand.
TCATGCAAAAAATAAAACGGTTCAGAGCAATGAATGAGCAAACACTGTGTATCTAGAGAGGACACTAAACACTGATTGATAAGTTTTACACAGAATAGACAAGCCTAGGATAGTCTTTGTTTTGGTTATTAAGCATAGACTAGTTTCGTCATACTGAACATTCGAAGGTGGGCAAGTTCGAGTTACTAGAAGATTGAGCCAAGCTAGTATGCGAACTACGAAGTCAAAAAAATAAACCCTCGCGTGCTTTAAATACAACAGTCTCTATTGTGAACGATCACAAGTTATATCATGTAGTAAGCGCAATACAGCTTCTCAGGACCAATGACGAGATCGGCAAAATGTGGCCTCAGTTGTTTTTTGGTTTCTCCATCAAACAGAGGACAACCAAGTTGACGGTACACAGTGCACTAACAAGAAGTGTTTTATTATGCCCCAAGAATTAGTTGACCGTTTGCACAACGCACCTCCACAAAAAATCACGCAATCCGTAATGAACTTAATAAACTGCTTCTGAGAGACTCGTGCAGATGCTGACAGCAACTAAACATAGTTCGTCCACGTGATACATTGAATCTGATAGAGCAACAAGCCGATTCACAAAAGAATCCTTATGCGCCCCGTCATCATCATCATCATCATCATCATAGACAGCAATACATCAGTGGTTCACACTGAAACGTAACTGTCACACAACCGCGAAGGAAAAAACAAACTTATATGAAAGAAGGGGAGGAGAAGGGGACCTGACTACTAAAAATAGCTACGTCTGCATTCAAACATACGACATCAAGGCGCCTACACCTTGCAGACAAACAACCGAGCTGTAAGTGAAAGTAAGGCGTCATCAGCTTACGGCTTTCACTGCCCCACGTCATTAAATGCACTCACTTTACAGACAACCCGACCAAATAACGACAACATTCACTCCACTGAGCTCGGTTAGCCGCCATCTCACTTAACGTCTCAAGCCACCGACTCAGTGATTCACAAGGGCCCCAGCCCAGGAGACGAACTCGATTTACAGCGACCAACTTCTTCGCGAACGACTCCATTTCTCTGTCAGCTCGTCATCTGCCAACCTCGCACCTTACGCCAGTCGGCCGCAGCGTCGGCAAACAGTGCTCGGTTTGGCAAACGACTAGTGGACATCCTTAGTACGTGACCTAACCACCTAAGTCTGTGCAAATGTAGTGATTGAACAAAAGAACTCGTTTGACAATCAGTGCTAAACATCCGCCCCATGATTTTCGTCCATGCTTGTTGCATGACAGATAAGAATTAAAGGCCTCATTATGTAAACAACACGAGGTCGAAGCACAGTGTCTGTAGGTCACACGTTAGCTAATATAATAATGATCGAGTGAGGTCCACAACCTACCAGTCACTTCGCTTAAAATGTAACGGAGGCAGGTGTGAAATCTATTCATGTAGGAGCATTGGTGAAACAATGCTAATGACATGTGACAACCTGGGAATTCTGTAGATTCGCCAGGTCAGACGATCCACGTTAAATCGAAATAAAAGTGATGCCAGACATATAGATTCCCTTACAAGAGAATCAAACCAAACTGTGTCAGAACTGTGTTAAGTGGTGACATCATGGAGTGGGCAGTTTATGATCCTCAATTCTCCTAAGTGTCTACAGAACCGGACGAAAGTGGGCCTTATTAGGAATCTCTTTACAGAAGAACAAATGTACAAGAACGTCTCCCAAACTCCTAATCTTTGCTACAAATTCTCCCACTCTAAACCAATGAAAAAAATGATTATACAAATGCAACAATCAGAATTAATGAATACAAAAGTGACTGCAAGCTTATACTACAATGAAAGGGTTATGTACAACCAAGAACAACTAAGGTAAAGCCACTATCAAATGTTTTGTAGACCTCAGATTAGTAGTTAGTTAAGCTTAAATGGATGGCTAAGTGGGCATAGGAAACCGAGCTCTGAAATATAATTCAAGCTCGTAAGCCGGCGCAGGTAACCCAGTCAGCGGATTACATAATCATGTCTGCGGAAGATACGTTACAAAACAGACATGATCGCGTAATTGAATTTACGTTTTGTCTGCCACATCTGAATAAAAGAGTCTGGAGTAACTATGGTATCGGTATCGGCAGCTAATTATGGCGTTATGGGTTCGAAGCCCCGTTATCACGTACCTTTAATTACGCATGAACGACGTGAAAAGGTCCGGTCAAACAGTACCCTCTCCCCATAACATTCTTAAAATACAAAAATTGATAACCTAACTCAGCCTACGCAAAAAGTATGTACAAAGTGATTCCTCGATCACCGCAGATGGATATGTGCACGACATTGCGCAAGCCAAACGGTGGAGAATGCGTACCAGTAATTCCTTATAAGTAACCTGGGTGTCCACTAAGTCACATTCAGATGCATACATTTTTCGAAGCCTTGCATAAAAACTGTTAAGACGTGAGAACATGGGCTCGAACCCAGAACACAGCACGAAACATAAACCGCGTCTATGACCTAAAAAGAATCGGGGCCTGCGCTCGATTGGAATCAACAAAACTGGAGGTAGAACAAGTGGTTGCAATATAGTGAGCATAAGGGTTGAACTATTAGGCCACTAACCCAGCATACGCACATGCCAGAGGGCAACTGTACCCCGTCAGGCAACAGAAGCCAACAGACCTCTATGCACGCATGTTAACACAAATGGTTTACGGTGCACCGTCCGCATCTCCATTCACATAGCTCCGAAGAAATAAGACCCGAGTGTGTATGAGATAGTTCAAGAAATATCAACTCCTACCGCAAATGCTCCAGGAGCGCTATGTAGTGTCATTTATTTTACGTGATCAACGACCATAAGAATTTTTGCTCGATTAATCCGAGATTGTTAAAAATAATTTGTAAAATTGGTAGCTTGAGCTGATGAGTTGAGTGCTCAGTTGTCAGTAGAGTATGACACCTAGATCGTGAACACTTCATCATAAACACACAAAGTATTGGTACGTACGAACTTGAGTGATTAGGTTCGAGGTTGGTAAAAGTTCAGTAAAAGCCTGTCTATATGCACTTCATTATGTTAACTTTTGGCCTGAAACCTGAACGGCCATTGTTTGCTGCAGTTGATTTTTAAACATGGAACTCGGTTGGTTTTTGTTGCCTTTTTACTCACAATCTGACTAACTACTTCATTTACTCTTGTTTAGGCTTTGGTTGGGACGGTCACCTCCTCCACTCCAGTGAACTTTGATGCAACTAGTCACCGTCTATCACTCTTTGAGAGTCAACTTCAGCTGTTCATAATAGTTCAGGTGCTTGTGGATATGCGACCAAGTCCGCGTACGATTCCTTTCTCTTGCATTGGTTCATAAACTACGCCGAAATTCAATAGTTGTTTATCGCTCCGGTTAGCAAATGCCAGGTTCTCAAAAACTCCCTTGCTTAGTTAGTTAGTCTGAGAGGATTTTTGCAACGTCGATGTCGAACGTGATCCTCGTAGAGGAATATCAACAAAAATGAGTTGTTACTCTTGATGACCCATGGGTATTCACGTAATCGCTTTTCCAGTTATATCTGTTGAAGCCATTGCTCTTGTGCACATTATGTCAGAATAGTAGCAGCGAGGGAGCCGGAGTAGTGAGTCCATCACAACATGCTAAGAAAAATCCGTGATGGATTTTGACGGATGCTGTAAAACATTTCCTTATTACATGCTGAATTTTGTGTACACCTCCAATAATTTATCCGGCTCCAGGCGAAATATTGTAACGCACTCTACGGGTCCTACAATTCACCCGTTGTTGTTACCATAGATGATAAAGGTCACTAAGATATTTTATACACCATCATCACCATAGCATCCATGAACCTGATCAAAAGGTACTGTGGCCACCGCTCACCTCAACAATGACGTGGAATATCCTGGAAAAAAACGCTACTAAGTTTGAAACTATTAAAAGAAGACTAAGCAGAATAAATAGAAAGGGTATGGATGCAGGTACACCATTGACTGCGTCAAACCGTCAACTCAGATAGCGTCTCTAACCAGCGGTTCGAATGATCACGAGGACTCCATCCAGACAGGCAATACCTACCCACTCTGCTCAATGGACCAGTCCGGGCCTTCATATTTCGTGACCATGTTGTTGGTTGACCACCATGTGGTTTCACCCAACTGTTGGTGGTCTCAGTATATAATGCTCGGTACGACGGTAAACCATCAGATGACATACGGAATGCGTGACCCAACCAACACAAGCTGTGTACCGTGATTAATTGACCAATTGATCGCGCATCCCGAGCATTCCGGAATACGCGTCAGCGAACTACCGCATTGCTCACGCGATCAGTCCACTTAATTTAGGCTAATTGGTGGAGACAACGATGGTTAAACACAGCAAGCTTATTGCTATCTTCCTTGCGAACAGGCCACGTTTCCGAACCATAAAGCAAAACAGAACGTACACAAGCATTATATACCCTTCTTTCAGAGACAACCGGACGTCTTTCCGACACCACAGATGACGCAGTTTGGCAAACGTAACGCACACCTTCGTTATTCTCAACAATATTATAACCTGATGAGAGTGTTACCCAAGTATGTGAAACTGTTCACAGTCTCAAGTGAATTACCTGCAATAAATAAAGTAGGAGTGCAAATGTCCCAGTCTTGAAGCAGCACCTTGCACTTTGAAGGTTCAAAGCGTATTCCATACAAACCACCTCGGTCACTCACCTTATTCAGCGTGGTCTGCATGTCTTCGGCAAAGACGCTACGTTAGACAGTGTCGTTCGCATACTCCAGATCGGTTAATATAGGGCCAGGAAGAAGCTCAACTCCAAGCCCACTGGATTCGCGAAGCACACCTTCCAGAATGTTGTATATGACAAAATTGAACAGGAAGGGAGAAATCGGGCACTCTTGACGAACACCACTAGAAGTGATGAACACAGAGACAGTTGTCCATAAACTCTCATCCTGCTTGCAGAGTAGGTATACAGTGATTTCAACAGATTCACGTATTTCCCTGGTACTCCCTTGCGAAGGAGACAGCTCCAGAGAACGTTACGAGCAACTGAATCGAAAGCAGCCTTTAGATCCAAAAAGATCACGACTGTCGGCTGTCTGTAACAGTGCCGATGTTCCAAAATCCGTCGCAAGGTAAAAATATGATCAATGCACCCTCGACCGGATCGAAATCCTGCCTGCTCTTCACGTATCTGGCTTTCTCTGGGCTTAGTAAGCCGACGTAAAATAAGGCCAGTGAGTAATTTGGACGCAATTGAAACCAAACTGATGCCTCTGTGGTTGTCACATAGACTTCGGGCCCCCTTTCTGAAAACGGGAATGACTGTTGATAGGCACCAGTCACGAGGCACCTCTTCAGTCTCCCAGATCGTCTGGAGGAGTTTTGTCAGTTCCGATATCAACCTCTCCCCACCATCCTTGAAAAGAGAAGGAGGGAGGAGGTCTGGACCAGGAGCCTTATTACGCTTCAATAACTTGAGCTCCAGGACCACTTCTGCTTCCGACGGAGGGCAATCTGGAATGCAATAACTGACCGATTGGGTCCCGTCGTCCACATGATTTGGTTGAGACCAGCTGAACTGTTGTTCAAAATGTTCAGCCTACCTGTCAAGTTGGCGTGATTGAGTGGTGATAAGTGAACCATCTTTTTTCACATATGGTCTCACTTACACAGGCTCGATGGCCAGTACAACGACGGACCATGGAAAAAAAGCCTCCTGCTATTCCCAGATAGAAAGGCTCTTTCCATTTCATTCGATTGTTCGACCAAGTAGCGCTCATCATTTAATTTGGATCTTTTCTCGATAGTGCCGTCATTCAGCCCGCTGACTTGATTTTGTTGACCATCTCCGGGCTAATTCAGGTATCTGGCGAGGAGTTATGAAACGCTTAACTGACATTTTCCAATCACTATATACATACCATCTATGACAGTAAGTCACGTAATTGAATCTTTCGAAATATACCATGGTTAGCAGTCGTTTCATTAACATGGTTACTTTTTTAATTACATTACCCGCAAATGTAGACAGTATTCGCACCCATAGATTTTTCAACTAACCTCTTTTGAAATGAAGAACCATACTCGAGTGTATTTTTTGACGGAGCTCGACAGCAGCATATGTCACCACGAAGACCGGGATTTGAACTTCGGCAGCACTTTCATAAAGCAACTGTGTGACCACAACACCAATGGCTTCATACTAAGCGCGATTGAATTATCAAATGCAAATGATTCGATACACTTGCTTGTAAGCAATGCTCGGGTTGTCCGAGCTTTATGAGAGAAGACATAATCACTATCAATGATTGAAGCCACCAGGGTAGTTACTGTCTCTTCCCGAGGCGATCGGGCAACCAGAACATTACGTACAAACAAATCTGGCTCAGCATTTGCCTAATTCGAGCATACTTAGTGTGAGGTTAATGGCGTTGCGGTCGAAACGGTTGCCTTATGAAAGCGTGCCTGGTGTCCAAATCCTGGTGCGAGCAGTGATATGCACTGTTCTATTAAGAGGCTAACGCGAATACAGTGTTTCAGATTAAAAGGAGCTAAGTAAAGCGTCTGAGTGTGAATGTTGCGAACACTTGTTAGTGATGTTCTGTTTTTATCAATCAAAATCCATTCCCACCTGTTGGGGACTTGCTCACCTGATGCGAAGATTGAATGGCGGAGATAACGGACAAGCGTAGCAAGTCTTTTAACATCTTCGGGTAAAACCGACCGAGGTTCTGAGCGATAATGCCAAACAGATGGTACATCTAATGTACATCCAAATAAGAGAAGCCAACTGTGATTTATTTGTTCAGTTTAGCAAAAACCGTTTACAATGACTACGGCCACATGACCGGGTAATTAAAATAAACTATTTTTTTCGGATGTCTCCAATCAAGCTTGGATAAAGGCGTGCAGTATCAGAAGTGACAGAAGTGCAAATATAGAATTAGTAAATAAGTCTCAGAGATAGACGAAAATAACAAAAACTGACTTCCAAAAATAGGACCAATGAGACTAGAGTATGGGAAGACAGAACAATGACCCGCACTCACACAGAAAAGCAGCGCGATCAAATTAGAATAGACGAATGTTAGCGTAAGCAGACATATACACATATACATATGAACAGATTACAATTTTAAAAAAAGAACAGAAATCGGTGACCACGAAGCTAAGTAATCGTTGTGATAGTGAGAGAGGTGACGCCGAGCAGATAACAGGGCAGTCTCCGGCTCTCACATAGACGTTAACGTGATGGCGACGCTCATTTGCGCTCCATCTACTAATCCGATTAAAAGAGGAGGGACAAGTATGGGCGAACATGCATGTACAAAATTGGACACCAACAACCGGTGACAATCGGGTGCCAGATGATCATTTTGTGTTAAAAAACGAGCAGTCAGAAGAATGAAATTCAGAGTGAAGCAAGAGCATAGGCTAAACATGGCTGCATAGCTTCATATCGATCGATGAAATGTTACTTGTCCACTCGATAAAGAGCCTTACGATGAAAAGCGGTGGCCGAATCAGAACACACTGAGTAAATCGAGAAAAAGGTTAGCACAGGAACGAGTAACACTTACTCAAATAACGGGCGCTCAATGGAGCAGCTGTCAAGCACACACATAAAGCCGAATGAGTTGTGGAGGTCATGTGAACCGATATACATAGGCATGGAACATACAGGCATATGGTTCTCAGTCCAACATGACGATCGAATAGTAGACGTGAGTGAAATGGGTCTAGTTAATAAGTATGGTAACTGAGGAGAAAAATTGTTGGACGGCAAACGGCTGGCGACGGAAATGAATCACATTCATCCTGACACATATAAACCCACACACTCTGGTCGGTCGCAAGTAGGACAACATTGAAAAACGATAGTGAAAAACAAGTGATCTGTACGTTTTTTTACTTAGAATCACTTTTGACACTGTCCGTAATTTGTTCTTGATCCGCCTAAGCGGACTTGTGTGGCGAAAAAATATTACAACGCACCCCATCCGTGCACACATATACAGGAACATAAATGCAAGTGGCAACTACCCTTTAACACGAGGGTCACTTCGCCCCACTGACGACTTAGTCAGTGACACACACGGCTTGACAGTAATATATTAGAAAGCCTGTGGTTATTACGGCATGTATTTCACTACACCTGGAAAAACACGATCCAACATCTCGTTGTTTAAAGAAGATGGTCCACATGTGAAAGAATAAGCCTTATACGATGTAGAAAACAACACAGATTATTTCAAACGATCGGATGCCCATCACTAAGGCGAACGAGAAAATATCAACTATTACACACTGTTAATATCGTTGCTGACATTCTAAGCATTCTTCAAACGCCACGATGCGCTACAGATAGTCAACGTGAGCTGCATTTGCGTAAGTAAGGCCTGAGTCATCACCACATTAAGGTAAAGACCCAGCTTAAATTTGCGCCCATCAAACGGTTTGCTAATCAAGAAGTGGGTTTGATTACATACGAATTCTGTCTTTATGCTTGTGGCTCAAACATGAACCAAGTAGAATATATTTCAAAAAAACTCGGCAAATCTGTCCAAGAGAATTGTGACGCGACCTATGAATAGTAGGGACTATAGATACCGTTCCAACGTAAGAGGAATATACTGAACATTTTAAGGCATCGCAGAGTCGACTATTATTTGACCTTTTGGAATGACAGATGGAAGCAAAAAAAATATCGTGTTTCTGAGACAGAGAGTTAAACACTGGGGTTGTCAACTGACTTGTGAATACCGTCCGGACAATTTATTTCTATTTTCGTTGCTTCTTTTCAACGGATATGAGGGATTCTTGATGTCTCACTAACAGTCGCATACTAGCTTAGTTCGAAAGTTACAAACTCACAAACAAACTCAGAGACACCTGTATCAACTACTTTGGAACGCCGAAAGAATCCAGAAGTTAGCATATTTTACTTTTGTTCCATGCTGAACTAGGGACAACGACAGCAGCGGACCAGTGTAGAAACTGTCCGTTGTAATTTCCATCACTTGGTTTACACTGCATAAATCGAAACATCACGTCATCAGGCAATCAGCGTCCCATTCGTGATTGCTGTCTGGTGGAAAAGAATTATGGCAACATATAAACATATACTAAGTTGTTGTCAAAGTCCAATCACAGTTTAACGCTAATATTGATCGAAGTTGCTGACACGCGTCAAGTTTCGAGTGGCTGTATCCGTTCTATCAACGCCAAGGAAAAAGGGGATTTTCAAATATTCCTGCGATTGCGTTCACAGTTGGCGTGTTCTACATCATGACAATCGGTACCAACGAAAAGACATCATCCGTTCGGTCGACATCCATCTTCTCGGACACACTACGACGAGGTTTGGTGAGTGTAGCAGCAGATGGCTCAACGCAAGTTGTTCAAAGAAACGCTCTCACATCAGACCATGGAACGGTCATCAAAATGACATCTAAGTCGTTCTAGGGATGTTCAGATTACGAATGTTACTGTACAAAGAGTAAAAGGCTCAGTTCTATCAAAATAGGAAGAATTGTAGAAAACACCATAGGGAAAATCAATTCTAAAAGAAATCGGAAAGGTAGAATAAACCATACAAAGTTTCCGAGCTCTCAACAAAAAAATGAGACTCAGTTGTTCTAACGCTAAACTGTATCCGCCATCAAAACGAGGTCGGAACAGGTGTTTTCAGCTGAAAAATGTGCAAACAAAACAGTGGTGGCCATTAGGTACACCAACAAGATCATTTCATCAGGTTGGAAACTAATCATTCGAGTGCTATTGTTGTGACCGCAAAAGACTCTTGGCCTGAGAGTTCATTTATTGAGCAAACTCATGCATAGTTCATGTCAAAAAGCAAACCACGAACGCGTACACTCATTTGCATGCCAGACATGCATTCACATATATTGGGTGGTAGTACGTTGTCATTCCCCTGGTGGAACTTCTGCCATAGAGCGTATACACTATTCCGGTAGTCTATTCTTGTCCATCGTCTTCCTGGCGTTCGGAGCTTGCTCTTTTGTTCCTGAATGCTGCCTGTGGGTAACACGCTACTCGTGAGTATTACACTACTCACAACGAAACTGTCTGTCATACAACAGTATGAAGTCATCACAGTGAGACGATAGCGATGGCTGTTTACATAAACAATCTGATAACCGTTCGACTCGCCTTTTCGATAAATGGGTAGGCAAAATCCGTCTTCATCAGTGAGTATAGCTACGTTAATTTTAGCTTGTCAGCAAACTATTGTAGAAACAGAAACTGCAGAGAAGAAGTGATGAAAAGCGCAAACACTGTATCTGTGTCAATGCTATGAATAACCCACAGAACGTGGCTCACCGTTTGTGTGACCACCGTAACATGATTACATGGAGATTTAGATGCATAATCAGCGATTTAACTGGTAAGCCCTTTTGGTGACCAAATTTAAGTAATCTAAATGACAGGCTTGGTATCCAGCCCAGCCAACAGACCAGGCTGATATTTTCAACAATTTTGAATCGATAAGCGCTGAAGAATCAACCAATCCTAATTTTTTGGTCGAACTATTCCTTACCCCGTTTCAACCCATGGCCGTTTTCACGTGACTTGTTTCGCCTGAACAGAATAAACGAAATAAAAAACAGACTGCATCATTTTATATAAAACTAGACAGATAGGAGAGAAAACTGGAAGGTCATTGCCACACGCATCACGGGATATTTCGTCCATAGTTGTTAACCAATCGAACACATTTGCAAGCATACAAAAACGGCCGCAAACGGACATAGAGATCCTTAATAAGGAAAAATATCGAGGAGCGTAGAGGGAAGCATGAGATCAGATTTAAATGAATCCGGAAAACAATGTAAGACCGGTAACAATCAAAATGGATTAAAAATGGATGAGGGGAGTCCATCGCGAAACAAACAGCGACAACTTTTAGGAACGGTATTATTCTCAATACTTGAAAACTACAATCAACAAAGCAGTGACAAAAACATATCGTTGCATACAAACAGGTAAGGGATGCTGGCAACAGCTAACTGATTGGCGTCTGATATGAAAAGGACGTAATTAGTATTTACAACTCATTGTACTTTCATATGTGCACTAGGTGATTATCCACTCGCTAAGAGTGAACGAGGCAACTTATCATTGTTAGTATTGCTTATTGCTCGATACCGATTCACTGTGTACCTTCCGCTGAAAAGCACCCATCCATCCGATTCATTATCTTAACCAACTCGTCAAACATCGTCGAATATCGAAAGCTAGCGATCAATCGATCGCCATAAGAAGTTAGATGGAGAAAAACACACATGAAGGCCCAAAGGTAAGCACTTCAACTGGTATTAAGATATTCCACAATGGTGATCTAGCTCAAGTGCGAGCTGACATTGGGTTAGATGGAAGTACTGAATTGGTCTGCCTAGACTGGACAATATATGATTTGGGCCACAAAAGTCTACTACAACAAAATTTACTTGTAATATCGTCATTCCCGAACAACCGGATATTATGAGGCGATGGTATCTTGACCGACAAAAAGTCGTGCGAAAATTGACCTTTTTAAAACAATCCTTTCAGGGCGAATTCACACTGAGCACTTTACTCATTGTTCGCCCGAATGTGTGCGGCGCTCAGAATAGAATTTCCAGTTAGATGGAGAGAGGGTAAATACAACAGGTTCATAGGAATATCGATTAATTGAAAAATGGACAATATTCACCAAAGGGTATTCACAGGATGGATATCGAG
>LUCH01004969.1:0-10399 GCA_013368495.1 Paragonimus heterotremus
ATATATATATATATATATATATATATATATATATATATATATATAGACTGAACATCACCAACAACTGATCCCAGCTATCGCATTCACATAGACTTTCCAGTCGGCTCCTTTCGAACAAAAGCACTAGACTCATGTTTCGCTCTCATTAGAGCTCGTCAGTAGTGCATATCATCGCCACTGCCGGGACTTGAACCACGGACACGCTGTTCATGAGCAAGCAACCGTGTTTACCACTGCGCCATTGACCTCATGTTAGGCACGACCGAATTATCATATGTGAACACTCAACCACTTTCGCTTGCGAGTAATCAAACTTGTGCTCCCTATCTGTAAACCCGTGTTCTCATCGTCGATTGCTTGTTCAGCCATACTGGTCCCCCGCTCGTTCGGGGGATGTTTCTGGGTTGATGGAAGTACCAAACATTGCCTTTACGCCTCCGCTGTGTAATAGTCGGAATTAGAACACGTCGACCGGCAAGCTTTAATCCCACCGCGAGATCATTTCAGTAATGGGTGGGTGTACAGACGAGACCGGGGAACTTACGTATTTGGGTGCCGTCGTCAGGCTGCGTCAGGTTAGGCAACTATAGGCGCGCGACGCGTTCGGGCGGCAGCCGCACGTGTCAGCTTAGATGCTGCGTGGGTGGATCAATGAATTCACATCGCACGGACGCACGCGCACGTAAGCACGGATACACACGCACATACACATTGGCGAGCGCGAAGTTAGCATGACCTTTTGTTGACCCCTGATGCCAGCCAATCGGAACATGACTTGGGGTAGGGCGTGGCTGGCTTACCACGAACGTGGCTTCGTAATGCTGCTTTATGGTGTGCGTCTTCAACTAGCCAATCAAAATACACTCTGAAAACCGTGACCTGAATTTGGCCAAATCGGCTTGGTCGCCAGTCGTCGAGGTTTGAATTCTCTCTCTCCGGTTCACGTTTGTTTGTTTGCTCGCCTGGTCAACGACACCGTATGTCATACGCGAAAGCGTCAGTTGCATCGCGTCGCCTTTCATCACACTGCGCCTGCCACAATTGCCCGTGTTTTTCATTTCTTATCACCATCCACTACCGTGCTTTCAGTCAGTTTTGTTAAAAATTCTCCTTTGTACGAAATTCCCGCGCCCATCTGCTCAATTTCAGATGTGTCAAATGTTGCAATCTGAAGACCTTTGCGGAACTGCATGAAGTATAGACAACTCATTACAAAGCACGGAATGAATCTGTCACCAGTCCACTCGTCATCCACAAATTCATCCCCGCCTGCCGGTGGAATACAGTCGTGGACTCATTTAGGCTCTAGGGCTCAAATGACCCAGGTTTCACCCGCTCAACCGAACTCATCCGGTTCCTTTGTCACTTCATTCTGTTCGGCCGCAAATACTAACGAGCTGGTTACTCTGATGCCCGCGTCACATCGTCCGATGACAAACGATACCTACTGGGGCTCAGTTGCTGCCACTGATTCCAGTATCTCACATATGGGAAATGGGACTTCGAACACTTATTATCAGAGCTCGGATGTATCCAGGTTAATGTGTCCAATCGGAACCTCGGAGCTAGTTCGAAGTTCGATGTCCGGCTCGTACAACTCCGCCGCAGCCGCGGTAGCAGTGGCACAAGTTTCTTCTGGCACAGGATCTTGCACGTCAGTATCTAATGCAAACATACTGAAGGCAGCCCGTCAAAGAAAAAGTAAGTTCTACGTGCAGTTTACAGTCTTTCCTGATACAACAACATGTTCTACTCCATTAAGTAATGTAGTACGAGGTGTTTGACCTCGCTGGCATAATCCCATTCTGCGAATTAGGGAATTGTCTGAACGTAGTTAAAGATAAAAGCATCGAATCCATGACAGACAACCATCTCAGTGTCGGTGCATACTGTAGAACTTACGAAACCTGCTCTTTGATAATTGGTTAATAGATGGACCTGATCTTTACCGAGTACGAGGGCATAGGATTAGGAATCAATGTAATCGGTGTTGGATGTTCACACTCATGATGCGCTAAGATACCGGTCCAATTCGTTTTCACATCCTTGTACTTTAGTGTACCCGGATCCGCATACACAGTGATTACTAACGATTGTGGAAACGTTTGTCACTAACTAGTGAATAGTAGACAAGTATTTCGTTAGTCTATCACCATACATGGCTGAGTGTAGCCTCTGCCAACAAAGACTGTTCCTTCAAACCGCTTTCAAAGAGAGGTGAAGGACTAACGTCTCACTCATTAGAATTTTACAGTAGTAAACATCTCTCCGGCTCAAGAAACGTCCTCATGCAACAGGACTCTACTGTTGCAATCTGCCGGTCTTGACCTGTGTAGCCGTGTAGGATGTGGCTATACATCGATGTGGTTGGCGAGCTTCACAATACGTGTATATATGTATGTATGACACTCCTGATATATATATATATATATTTGTTTGATAACTGATCCTAGTGTGGATTTGAAACGTCACAATAAATCGTTCACTACTCAGTGTTTGCCCTCTTTTTAATACTTCATATATATATATATATATATAGCAGTTTATGATACCTATCATTTTCTTATCTTACCTGTCTGCAACACTTTCAAGACTGAGTGGAGTACCAACTGTTTGATATTGTCATCCCCAATGAAAACTAATCGAGAACTGCCGCGATTATTACATGGAAAACAACAGCGATCATTAAAGTGTATTTATTTCCTGTAGAAGAGACTTGATTTAATATTGCAAATACCAAAAAGTGTCCAGAACAATCCCAAAAATTTTTCTCCTCAACAGGAAGATCAACTCAGTTATGAAAACAGACGTTGAGACAAAACGAAAAATGAGACCTAATATTTTGACGTACACACTATGGCACGAAGTAGGAAATTGTACAACCTTTAGGGTGATGGTAGATTTATTTTGACACGCACATTGTTATACATTTTTACCATGGACTTTCACCAGTGCCCGTTTTAAAATGGTACGGTGTGCTGCTTAGGATGATCTATATACCTACGTCACGTGTTAAGACAGAGCGAGTGAGTGAACAGACCCAGTAATTTTAATGTTACCTGTAAGGAATTTATTATCATAGATTCGACCCAGAATTTGCCGAAGTTTTACTCTGAACGGTCTGATCCTGTACCAGGCTGATGGTCAGTACATTAAGATCCAAGCAAGGCGGAAGCAGTTGAAAATACAAAATTTTCACAATGAAAACATCCACGAACTGAATAGAGTGAACTGGAAGCCAGCCGAATTTTTGTGATTTAGGTATGATTACTTAGACTTGTACTGATCTCAACATCGGACATAATGGATCTATTCACATTGCTTCTCATCTGAGCAATGTGATCCTCCGTTTTACTGTTGTGCTACATGGCTATCTGCGACCCCATTTCCTTTAATAACGAGGTAATGCACTTTTACTACCAAGCTGACAATTCATAGTATTCGGACGGGTAGCAAACCGCGAGCCGATCTTGTCGCATCCGAACCACTATAAACTCACCCGTATACTCTGTCGACTAGATTGTGTCTCACAACTCATCCTCATTTTATCAACCGTCTCCCACAAAAATACAGTTGACCGGCTCATGAGAGATGCCGTGACGTTGTACGCTTAGAATTAAACGTTTTGTCTATGCTTGGAATATCGTGATTTTGTACGCCAGCTGCAGCCCGACCGTTTCGAAGTACATAGCTTATCAGTTCTCTCTCATGTCTAGCTTCTATAATATGTGTGGATGTTTGTTGCATTGTCTCCGCGGGTTATATTATCATGCAAACCTCTAATTACAAAAGGCATGGCCTAGGATTAGTCCAGGTGAATTTATTTCTCTGACCCTGTCCCAAGTGCAGTCACCAGCACACAGCTGTCGTGGGAAGCAGAAACAATCTTTAGCATGTCCTCATCAGTAGACAAAG
The DNA here is from genome assembly GCA_013368495.1 of Paragonimus heterotremus. Lineage (NCBI taxonomy): Eukaryota > Metazoa > Platyhelminthes > Trematoda > Plagiorchiida > Troglotrematidae > Paragonimus > Paragonimus heterotremus. Next base: position 3,916 of record LUCH01004969.1, read on the forward strand.
CTTAATCCATCATCTCAGTTACTTTGTAAAATCAGCCGCATAGTTTACGATCGTTGTTTTGGTACTCATGTATATTTCTGTTATTTCAACACAGAGGACCCATACATTCCCAGTTATATGGACCCTGCGAATGGCCCGGAGCCTTGTGTAGTTTGTGGTGACAACGCCACCGGGTTTCACTATCGAGCTATGACCTGTGAGGGTTGTAAAGGATTCTTTCGACGATCTGTACAGAAAAAACTGGTCTATACATGCAAGTTCAATGGTCGCTGCTCCGTATCGGACAAACAGAATCGGAACAGCTGTCAAAAGTGCCGATTTGATCGCTGTCTGAAAGGTGGAATGGCCAAAGACTGTAGGTTGTTCTTCATTATGATTTCTGACAATCGTTACTCATTCATTTCTTCTACAGATTCTTGTGTTGTTCAAGTTATTGAAAGCGTTTAATTTGCCCTCTTTTTTCTTGGTAACCTGTTATGAAGACTAGGTATGAGCAACGTTGCTAAGGCTGGTAACAGAACACAAATATATGTGAAACAATACATCTTCGTTTGATTACAAATAACGTTATCCGGAATTCCAAGTTTCTAGTAGAGCACATGCTCTGTAGTAACTTTCAGGTTTACGGTCTACTACGAATGCTTCTGCATTGATGTGAACAGTCTAACGAATTCTCGCACACGTGGCAGTGTCATATAAAGGCAAACTCTCATATGCATTTAACAATAGAGCTTAATGTTGCCCACAATAAGATGATTGGAAGTGGTCTGCGCCTCATCCAAGATCGTTACCGCCTATTTTTATCCAACGCTTTGATGGTTAACTAGTGAGCGTCACCATGTACGGGTTTCCCGCTAATCCTCACGTTGCTCATCTCTTCACATTTTGTGTGTGTCGAACCTGCGACTCATCAGCACGACCTAAATCCTTGATGCATAGGTCACTAAGGTTAATGGTTGACTGGCGTGAGCAAACTGACGCACATGAGTGTGTGTGCGTGTGCATGATCATCGGGCTTTGTTCCCAGCTAAAAGTGCATGCCGGTTTCACCAACCTGATGTCATTTAGAGGAGTGAATTTCCGTTACATCGAATCCAGTCAGACAATGGCGTTGTCTGCTTTGTATCGATTTCATCATGTCTGACTACCGGTGTGTGGTTCACGATGAATGTTGGGCGTAGATGTTTGGTAGAAAATGCCTGGTTCATTCATATTCTGTGCAGTGTTCGACAACGTGTCCGTGAGCTCTGTCAATTGTCCTACCCAAAAATGACTGCTTTTTGGTTGAGTATTCTTAAAACTAACCGTTATCTACTCTTATATCAATGTTGTAATAAAGCGTCGTCAACTTTTCCCGTGATGACTGAATCTGTTTTTTCGCACTGTCAGTGGTACTAGATGAAGATAAACGGCTGGCCAAACGTCGCCTGATCGAGGCCAATCGTGCTCGAAAACGTGCGGAATCAGAAGGCTCACTTCCACCATCTCAACACTCTGTTTCTTCTGGCATTTCTCCTGGGCCTAGTCCGCCGAAACAACCATCCTATCCGATGCATGTTCCGCATTCGCCGCTTACCCCTCGACACCCTCCACCGCCACAACCACCCATTGGCTCATTGCAACCACAATCAGTAGCTATGCATCATCCGAACGTGTATCAAACCAATGATGGTGGGACTACCTTAGGCCCCATGGGTGTTACTCTGACTTACGCAAACGGCTCAACCATCCCGATGCACAACCAGTTGACTGTACAACAACCGACTCAACCGGCCATGCTTACACCGACTCATTCCATGACACGTTATCAACATCAACCTTTATACGAACCAATTCAAACAGGACCGTCGATGATAGCTGCACATCACCACACACATCTGATTTCCCCGGGAACCTCTCACATAAGCCATGTGGGTCATTTCATGAATGACGCTCATTCCGTTTCCGTGCTGGATGAGTCGACACACTCCTCATCCAGACAGAGTCCATCGAATAACAGAGATCCAGTCTCATGCATCACCGATCCAAGATTGCAGCCAGATGATGCGCCATATTGGCTAATTCCCACCAGTGATAGGTCAGAAAGGGGTGTCCAATCGATGACTGTGGAGGTTACGGCAGCCACTGCCGCTTCATTAACAGGTGAGCAAAAAGCTCAGTGGTATCCGATAGATACCTCGATCCCGTCGATCATTTCTATGAATGAGAAACCGATTAAATTTAGTCCTCCTCAGACTACTCCGACCTATGGGTGTGGCAGCCATTTGAACAGATTAACTCTGGACGAGAACCTAGTAGGACAAGGAGATTTTATTTCCTTGCGTGATCAATCTGACAGTCAGATAAATGTTACTCCAAAGATATCTTCGCCAGAGGTCTCACAGAATGCTGGATCAGACCACCATTTGTTCTCTGAGGTCAAATCACTGGATACGGATAATGCGATGAAACAGACGGTAGCATCAAAAAACAGTGAGATCATAGGCACCACTGAAAGTCTGCCATGGACACAAGAGGATCAAGAATTGGTGGAAACACTCAGAAGGGCTTATGATGCTATACACAATGCTACAAACGAGGTAAGTTTCGCAATTCCAATGTATCTTTGGCCATCAGAATCAAGCTAACAGTTTATCTTCATTTTCGAAGGTTTATACGCTCACTGAAGTTGGCTGTCCTAGATGCTCTCAGTAAATAGGTTTCTCTCACATAGCCTCTCATTCTTTTGGTAAGGGGTTACAGTACTCTGTTCTCTGTTAGAGCGGTATAGAGGAATTCAGTCGTTCATTGTACCCCTTTGCTAGTCCATATTCGTCGTGTGCTATAGGAAACGAAGTGCACACCAGTTCTCATTTGTGTACTATGAGGCAGAAACTAGGAAAGTGTACGTATTGGCTGATGAATGTTGGTTTAATGTGGACTGATAATTCAATGGGGTCGATCGTTCCTTTGACTTACTAGAATGTCTAGAACCAGATGATACTGGGAACGTTTCACTCCCAGTTTTAAAACGATGTTTCGGCGTGTCGGATTCATTTTGTTTTGGTTCCCGTGTACCCTCAGCTATGGTTAGAGCTGAGCATTTTCCACAGGACCTGCGGTATTTCATTTAATGGAAGAAATTGATTTCCTCTAAAACGAGAACGGATATCTTTTAAATTTCATTGAGAAAAATGGGTTACCAGGTCAAGCAGCCATTCACAAAATCACCTCGATTTACTGACCAGTAATTGCACTAATCTCGCACATCAACGTCTCTTTCGCAGTGTGGTTTTTTGTGTGGCAAAAATTTGGTAAGGACCTGGTCAAATTTTAGACCGATAAGTAGGCTGTGAGAACTGGAGTTTTTTTCGACCAAGTGCTTCTTCTGCATTACAATCCAATCGAAACTGAAATTGTATCACTCGTTTCTCATCTATTCCCGTCTGCCGGGTTACTCATTCATATACAGTTCTGAGATTATTACTGGACAGCCCACTGAGTGTGGATATGCATGAAGCTGGTGCGTGTGATCCTGACAGGGTGGTGGCTGATCAATTAACTTGGCGTATAGCTACAATAAACGACACCGTCAGTGTATTCACACAAGCCCTGCAGTGGATCGACTTTGGATTGATTCGCGGTAGCTTAATGTCTGAGACATTATCAGTATTGGTTCGAGCCCTGACTGTCACGACTGATACTGTCTATGGTTAGACGTCTTGACAGTATCCAGCCCACATATAGGCTTGCGTGTTACGTTAAGCTAAGTGTCTTGTGATCGGTCAGCACCACTCTTCTAAACAGTAGCCGGATGCCAATTAAGCGAGCGGACGGCGAGCCAGGTTATTCCATAGGCAGTCATTCATTTTAATGGCAATAGAGCAATAATAACCTAATTACGATGAGTATTTTGCTAGATTATTATTCAAATCTTACAAAGACGAACGAAACGAATTATTTAATACCTGATACTGTTTTCCAAACGAGAGCCTACCAGTATCAAACAACAGACCGGATGGAGTCAGGTGCAAGACATTGCTCAACTGGATTCGTAATCTGATGTTTCGCCTTTCGAGTTTGAAAAGAGTAGTCCACATATATAGATATTACCGAATGCCCATATCATTTCTGTGTGAACTTACAGGATGTATACGTTTAAATCCAAAGGGAAATTGACTATCGAGTGCAATAGTAATGTAAGGTCATCTATATGAAATAGTGGTCACAACAGATTATCGCAAGACATATCAATACGTTCTGTTGAGATATTTCTGGTGCGGTGCCCATTTTAGCTTCAATTACCTCTAGTCAGGCTAGTTTGCATGCATGCAAGTGACTTCGTACGGTGGTTGTCGTATCAAAAACGGAAATGTACAAGTGGAGCTCAATAACCCGTGTACATCATGTGTGCGAGCATAGGTGACGTATTAAGAAAAGATTAATTACGAAACTGGTCGGCTTTGTTCACATCACAATATCGATTTGCATAGTTCACAAACTGAGTGGTGGTTGGGCAAATTGTTGAGGCCAAATATGCCATCAAAATTATCGTGTTAGAGTCATCGCGAGCCGGTGGGCATCGAAGTGTATATCGTGACCGTAGACTGGATAGGTGACGGCAGGTCATAGGTTACCGACTCAGGGCATTGCAGTATGAATTCTCCCTCCCAGTGGAAGACACTGGATGTGAGGATCCGCTTTCACTCATAAACGTTGAAGGATCGGCTATCAGGTCTTGTCCTGAAAAAAACTGTTTCGTTGTCCGAAAAATCGGTGTTCAAATAATCGTTATTTGATAGAGATGGTTTGATTAATGGTTAACACATCAGCATATGCAAAATAAGAACTATAAGCGATTCGAGGGGAAAATATAATCCAGAAACTTGTGGTCATAAATGATCGATCATCTGAAGATTACCTATCGGTTTCTCAGATTTGTTGTCTTTTCCTACACTAGAGAACCCAAAGTGAATAACAGGATAACATTAAATTACCGATGACGGAGTCAACGACAAACGGAATGTCGTAGATGATTACTTACGCATTCAGAGTTGACACTTTAAATCGCTAAATCGGGTATGAAACCTTGAAGGTGTAGATTTGTCTGACTTCTTAGGTGTGGTTTATACGTTGTTAGTGAGTTCTCTATGAGTTCCAAACGATCAGTCTATTGTATCCGATGGACAGAGGGAGTTTTATTTTCTAGGGTATTTGCCGAAACTCCGCCTCATACTTTCAGTCTGACACGTTAATTTCATCCCCTCTTGTCCCTAGTTCATAACTCCAAACGGTGAAAGGGGTATCAAGACACGGAACACATTGATAAAACATCTAGTAGAGGACCAAGGTGAACCAGGTAAGCAAGTTGTCCAGAGGATTGTGGACTCGCAAGTGACAGGATTTCTTTCCAAGGTGGGTTTATTACCTTATGGATTAAACCTTAAATCTATTGACTAGACTCAGTAATTAGAAAATTTACCGAGCGTATAAGGGTTTGTTTTTATATAATAAATTTTTATACTTAACGGTCTTAGTTCTTATTGATTTTTTTCTCGAAGCTCGCGGTTAGGTTGAACAAAGAGGTTTTATTGGTAGATCAATTCTCCTGTTTCGAGAATCGTATCGGCAACTAGGCGGAACCATCAATTAAAGTCGGAATATTTTTTGCTTGCACAAATGTGCCTGATACTATATTCAGACTTAACGATCATCTTCAACCGGTTGATAAATCATCACTGTAGATGGTGTATCATAAAAAAGCTTCTATAATAAAAATCGCTAATTTCTCGTAATTCCTAATTCTAACTACATTAACTTGTTATCATGCAGTTCAGGGTTGAAACTGAAATTATCTCACTTATTGTGTATATAGACTGAACTAACAGAGTACATGATAACAAACGTCTTTTGGGTTCGAAACTAGAAATATACATGCTTTTCAATATTGAAAACAAGGTATGCGATACCATAAGCGGCATATACGGCTATGCGTTTCCGAAACAGAGTTGCTAGTTGTAAAACGCACTGTTTCAGTTCATCACTGCTTCATTGTATCAAGTGAACATTGTTGAAATGTACTGATAGTCTACTGGCCTACCATCATCGACCTAAGGGGGGAACATCAACTATTCTGCAAAAACCGCTTATTGTGTGCACATGTCAGGCCAGTCTGCATTAATGTTGTTGTTGTTGAAACGCCACTGGCTGAGTCAGCTAGTAGAACGTGGCTTGAAATTAAATGAACAATGTAGTTAGTAAACAACAACATGCAGCGGATTTGGTGGTACTGGTACTTGTTGGGATGGGAGTTCATATCATGATTCACACAGTGGTAGTTAGAAGCCCTTGTGCACATGTTATGGTAATGTATTTGATTGGTACAGCTTTTGTTACCTTTGTGCAGGCTTTTAACCTGCATTCTTTTACATATCATTACGTAGGTGTTTGGTTAACTATGTTCTTAAACTTCGATTTCTCACCAAACAACCAAATACCCTGTTCT